>OY720031.1:0-226374 GCA_963082485.1 Eudonia mercurella | reverse complement strand
TGGCCGCTTGGACGGCTATTTACGTACGCCGTAGATTAGTGGAAGCAAAATTGTTTGGGAGGGTTTCTCGAAAGGTACCGCTTCTTACCAAGCAATATCGAGAGAAGCGATTATTATTTGCTAAAAAGTATGGCAATTGGACGGTGCGAGATTGGAAAAAAGTCTCATTCTCAGATGAAACTAAAATAAACATGGTAAATTTAGACGTAAATTTGGTGCTACGTCAGACGTCCAATAAACCATGCTTTTAATTATAAATACACTAGAAATATAGTCGCATGGGGGCGGTAATATTAAGGTATGGTAATGTTTTTCCGGATTTGGAGTTGGACCCGTTCGAAAGATTGAAGGTACAATGGATCAACTGCAGTACAAAAACATCTTAGAAGAGACAGATTCCTACTCTGACGACAATTTGCCCTTAACCTGGATCTTTCAGCATGATAATTACCCTAAACACACCACTAACAGTGTAAAATATTTTCTTAGGGAACAGCGTATTTTCGTCTTAGACTGGCCTGCAAATAGCTCTGATTTAAATCCCATACAAAATCTGTGGTATGTTGTAAAAAAGAAAGTCTCAAACAAACGTAGGTAACTCCAGTCACAACGAACTTTACGAAACTTTTGTCGAAGCATGGAATTCAATCCCACTAGAAAAATGTATGTTTGCTTTGTATGTTTGCTAGAAATTGCTTGAATCAATGCCACGTCGTTCTAGAGCTACGATTGATAAAAAAAAAAAATTACAAGTTTTAGTAGCCTATACACAGTATCTATTACCTAAATTATATAATGCTCAATAATTAAACCTATAAATTCTTTATCTTTATTTTTTTTTGTATTGTTTCTAATTAGTTGTCCATTATTGCTGGTACTTTAAATCTCATTTAGTTGTTTGTATGAAATTTAATATTGAATCGGTACCTGTTTAGTTGATATTTTGTTGTCTTTTCTAATAAATGATAAATTATTGAACATATTTTATGATATTTGTTGTTTTATTTCCAAATAAAAAGTATTAGGGTCAAATATCTTCTTCCGTTGTTAGTGTTTCTAATTATATGTCCACCACTGTATATAAATCTTCTGTGCGTGTGTATGTTATTGAACTCCTTGTAAACGGCTGGATCGATTTGGATGATATTTTCTGTGTGTGTGTTGTATATGCTTAGCTATAGGTACGTGCTGCGTCCACGCCCGCCCGAAATTTGCCAATAAACAGTGTGACACTAGCAGTCGTGCGTATTACTTGTGCTCTCTTTCTCCGTATCTAACAGTGTGTTCAAGTGGATTCGTGAATGATTTAGATTTACAAATACCCGGTAGGTGGCTCTGCCATAGGGGTCCATCATGGGATACGGGAGTTCTTAAGCGGACGAATGATTTGTTTGCTTTGTTGTCATGGAAATTGTCAAAGCGGTATGAAGTCCGCCGGTCAGCTAGTATATTATATATTATCATCTCAGCCAAAAGACATTTACTGCTGGACAAAGACGGCTGCGATACCACCTTCAGCAGTTAAAGTTCACAAATCATATAACACGGTGAGTACCTGAGATATAGAGACATACGATATGCATGAAGCTTTTGGTCGACAACGCTTGAATGATACCTTTGGTGTTGCAAGTGACCATGGGCTTTAGCCCGATCGCTATCTCTCAGGCAGGCGATATGCTCGTTTGCCACCCTATTGACGCCATGCTCACCTGGACAGTTTTGTCAAACCAACGGTTGGCGGAGTGGTAGCGGGTGCCGGCGCCGTGCATGGCGCGCAGCATGCCGTTGGTGGGCGCGTCCAGGTCGGGCCGGTCGCCGCCGCCCTCGTCCAGGCACACGATGCACAGCGCGCGCGAGATTAGCTCCATGTTGGTGCGGTTGTTCTCGTCTGGTCAACAAATTCGACTTGTATAGACTTCTGGTGTTATAAGTAGGTATTTGAGCGTAGGGAGGTTGGCTGAGAAAGCGTCAATTTTAAAATTAAACTATCAGACATGAAGACCGAACAATACCTTGAAGGCCGCCGGATAGATGCTCGGGATAAATGCAAAAAATCGTGGTTCATCTCAGTGGTAGAATACTGGCGTAAACCCATACCTACATGTACAGATTGTGAGAGACTGGATATTTTAAGCGGCGAGCCTGTCTACCTGTGACACACGCTTGCCACTTTGCTTAACCTCTGCACCCTGACCCGGGCCCACTAGTCGGGTTGCATGAAGCTGAGCGGGCTAGATTTGGAACTGACCTCTGATGAGCTGCTCCCTGGCGCGGGCCCACTGGTCGCGCTGCATGGAGCTGAGCAGGCCGACGCGCGGCGCGGGCGGGGCGCCGGCGGCGTCCACCATCGCGTGCAGGAGTTGGGCCTGGATCTCGCCAGGAGTCAGACGCCCCCTGTCAGCCGCCTTCACTGGGATCGGGTAGAACTGGAACGGGGGGAAGAATATTAAGGGTATGTCATGTTGTTATATTTTTACACAACTACAGGGAAGCTCTTGGCCTTCATATATACTGATGATAAGTGATGGTAAGGGTAAAGAATAGGAGTCCATTAGACCCAGAATTCAAGGAACCTCAACGACAGCAAAAATTATCTTATTTCTCACTGTCGCAACGTCGCAACTCAACAATGCTACATCTACGTCAATGTCTGTCCGATGCGGTACAGAGTGATCTATCGATATGGGTGTCTAGCGTGAGTTTCTTTCACCAATCGATCACGTTAATGAAAAAAATTATGTTAATTGTAGCACCGCTTACTTAGTGTTGTTAAAATTGCACTAGGCACCGAATTGAAAGACATTATTTCCGAAAGTCTAGAAGAGAGAGACTAATCGATAACGCGCGTCTCGGTCCACCCTTACGAGATAACTATGTAATATACTTATTCCCTGCGAGAGTTTTCAAACTTACATTAAATGATGATGCAGGAAAGGTCTGAAAGTTTGTCTGCGGCAAGTTAAGTGATTAAGGGCGCCGCAGACCCTTTGTGATAGGTAACGCAATTACTCAAGACGGGGAACTAACTCAGTTTGACTAGTTTAGCGAACGATTAAACAGAAATAAAGTTAGGTGTTGTCTGGTAACGTGCTAATGCGCTAATGTACTAGCTTAGATACTAACTTAAGTAATGAAACAGCTTACATGAATCTCCTTGCACGCGTGTATATTTGTAATTATGTTTATGTTTATGTTAAGTATCTCATATATTATTTTATCACATCCACCTATATTTCTTATGGATCTTCTCTAAATTATACCTAATTATATCTAAATTATAAATGTAAATAAAAATAAATATTTCTGTAGCTAAAGAGAGATAAATTAATCTATTGTATTCTACATGCGTTTAATTTACCTATATATTAATTTGCCCTGAGATGTTCCGAACGTTATTGTGTGGTAAAATAAGTGCGAGTAACTTTGACATGTGCGTAAGAGCACGTCGAGCGGCGCGTCCGACACGTCCGACTACATGGAGTCGCTGTCGGTGTCGTCGCTCCATATGCAAATGATTACTTTTTGATGTGTAGAAATCGCGAACTAAATTTTTCACTTTTTGTTTTTTTATGTAATAAAAAGGCAAATGAGCTGATGAGCCACCTGATGGGAAGTAATCATCGCCGTCCATGGACATATGCAGCACCCGAGGAGTTGTATATGCTTGAAATCGCTGGTGTATCATACGACCCGATCCTCTTGGAGAATCTAGTAAAAAGTGGACACGCAGTAATGCATGATACTGTTCCCTCTAGAAAACCTCGTTTCACACGGCTTGAGGAACCCTCAGGTTTCTCGCCGCCCCTGAACGCTGACAAACGGTGACGCTCAAAATGCCGCCTAAGACTACCAGGAAACTCTCTCAAAAAAACTAGTAAGATTTTAAATGAGTCTCCTGTGTTGTGTTTACAAATGGCCTGTTCCCGCCTAGTTCTGCCAGTAAGATAGTGAGTATCGTGTGTCGTGTTAACAAATGGCTGGTTCTCACATAGTTCCTGCAAGCCACCACCACGAGCTCCTCGCCCTCGCCGCTGCTGGCTGTTGGCAGCTCCAGCCGGTCCCGGCCCACCTCGGGCACGCGGCACACGCCCAGCAGCCGGTAGAACTGCTCCATGCACAAGGGTTGACCTTTCTCGCGACTGGTCGCGCGCTCGAGGGGTAACTCCCCCCTTCACAATAGAGAAGGTAATATATTAATATTACCTACTAGTGGATGCCCGGTGAGTGCCTCTCGAATTTCGACCATTACCATATATTCTTAATTTTTAACGTTAAGTTTAAAATTCATTTTTTGAAATTCAGTATAGGCTACCTACATTATTTGAACTCTTATGAATTTCACTACTACGCCATCGGTTTGGTATTGGCAGATCTTTAAATTTCAATAAATATATTTTCTATGAGTCCCTATGAATTTTAATTGTTATCGGCCACCTGGTGGTCGATCGACGCTCAAGGGGCTATGGAAAAAGAGTCAACTATGCCAAATCTCGCACTCGTCTGTGCGCGCAATGTGCCTAAAAAGGGGTACAAAGTAGATTCTTCACGAAGTAATATATAAATTTATCAACTTAGTTCACGCCAAGGCCAATGCAAAGACCGGCAACGCATTCCAACTTCACAAATATGCTCCTCATCATTGACCCTGCGTGTTGCTGTTTTTGGTAACTTCGAGTTTTAATACCGGGATGTGGCAAATATATATTTTTTACATGTCAATTTATTTATCACTAGTTGAAGCCAGAGGCTTTAAAAAAAAGCCACGATAGCATAGTTGGCAGTGCACCTGACCCGGCACGTCATGGGGTGCGGGTTCGAATCCCGCTCGTGGATTTTTTTCAACACTTTGTCTTTTTTCAAATTGTAAAAATTAATTTAGCTTACTCGTTTTCTAAATGTGCTACATTCTGGCTACGATTTCTTCACATGATGACAAAATATGTCAAAAATGTACTCTATTAAGTTTATAGCTAAAACAGTTTGTTTATAGAGTTTTATTCGTTTTCTTTTATTATTTAATTATTTAATTTAATTATTTCTATAAATAATCTTAATGGTTAATTTCCATTTGTTTTAACGTATTCCATCTGGCAGGTTCTTCAGTTGGTTAAGTGAGTTCCTTTGACGAGAGCAAAGCCACAAATTACATCAGCTGCTGGAGTAATTAGTAAGTCGCAAGTTCACAATTATCAGAATAATGTTAGTGGATTTCCTTGATTACATCACATACACAACAACAACAAACAAACGTAGCATCAGTTAACCTCACTCTGCCGGCCCACAAGGTGCTTCACGCCTCTTTTGAAGAATCCCATATCATAGAAAGGAGGGAAAACGTGTGCTGGTAGACTATTCTATCTTTTGTATGTGCGACAAAGAAACGAGTCACCGAATTTCTTTGTCTGCGATGGTATTTGAGACAGTGAAGCGGTGACTCCGAAGAGCAGTACGTGTAGGTACTCCTATGGAGGAAGGGAGAAGGTGGGATGAGGTCAAAGAGCTCTTCAGAGCACTTACCATGGTATAAGCGGTAAAACACGCTGAGTGACGCAACATCTCTACGCAATTGCAGATATTCGAGAGTATTTGCGACTTCTGCATTGCCGATAATGCATTCAGCGCGATTGTATTTGTCTTTGTTTTATCTAAGTTTCATTTTTCATTTATAATTATCATTCATATTATCTAAATATTTTTTAATAACTAATTTCAATTTTTATATTATGTAACCTACACATTATATAACCTAGATTGTGGCTTAACAAGAAAAACGCATTAGTGCCCTTTATCCTAACAACCTGTGTGTAAGTTATATATATTTAAAAAAAAGATGATATCTCTAGTCACCTGAATTAAATATTTATAAAATATTTATAAATCTAGTCACCTGTCCAGCATTTCCTTGTAGTCCAGCAGGTCGTCGATGAACAGCGCGCCCAGGTCGGCCACCTCGTCGATCTTGGCGAAGTGGCGGCGCGGGAATACCATGCCGGGGTTGGAGTTGATGGGCAGCGGCAGACGCACCTTCAGGTACATATCGTCCAGCCACCATTCCGTAACCTGACAATGCAATTCAATTCAAATGAATTCAAATATTGATTACCCACATGTGATACGCTCACCGTACTGGGGGGTAATCACGAGCTCTTATAGCAGTATTATTGCCGTTGTAAAAACGAGACGCGTGTAGCGGCGGATATACTCGCGTCTCTTTTCCACAACTGCAATAATACTGCTATAAGAGCTCATAGTCAGGGGGCTGACTATGCGAATGCTCGAACATGTTGCGTTACTGACCATTAATATTGTCAATGGTCCTTGCAGCCGCCCGGATTGCAGAAGACCCAGGTTCGTTTCCTGGCTGGGTCGGGTAGGCATTATTTTTTCACTGTATGTTATAAATATTTAATTCAGCTTAAGTGCAGCAATAAGCACTTAAAAATAAAAAGTAAAAATGTTGCGTTACGGCAAAATGCGCTGGTCAGTCGCCACCTTCAAACAATTGCTCTGTTCGTTCAATTCGCTCTGCTCGCTAGGCCATAAAACAGTCTATAACTGAGTCAATAGGTAAATAGTAATTTGTTTTAATTGTCAAGTTTTGCATTGTGGTAGGATTAGGGTCTGCTCAGAACCCGACTGCCTGGCGGCTGCCCTAATGCTTATTTCTCCGGCTCAAGCAAATCGGGCATTTATTTTTGAAATTAAGTGTATATAGGTATATTAATACTAAATTAACCTTATTAGGTTTTTCAACCTTATTAGGTTTTGGTCTATGGCTTAATTTATTCGTGAAAATGTATATTATTTAAGACAGATTGTACACTGATTATTGAACACGAGCATAATATGTTGTCAGGTGCCTTTTGTTATTCTTAATGTGTACCTAGTTAATGAATTAGTCTTTGTTGTGGAATTCTCTAATTGGCTAAGTATCTTGAAATAAGTAAGTTAAAATGTGTTTGTAAAAAAGATGTAGAATTTCCTAATAAATAAATAAAAAATAAAATTAAAAAAATCTTTTCTAATTCTAATTAATGAGTTTTACGATATTATAAGAACAATTTTTATTACCAGCATTATTAAGCATTGCTTGTTTCGGTTTATAGGGTATTTAGATCTAGTGAAATGACATAGCATAGAAGCATACGAACTCGAGCTATGAGTCGGCAAGCGCCCCTTTTGGTTGCGCAAGCGTCTATGCGCTGCAATGGCCGCTTCCCATTCTATATCCTCGTTTGCCGGCTTAGTAACATTTAAAAAAACCCGACTGCTAAAACAACTATATAAAAACAAATATAGTATACTCGTAAAAATAAAAAATAACTGCAAAGAGAAAAAACTGAAAAGAAAAAAACAAGCTCTACGATACCAGAGTATTTAAATGAGTATTTATAAATAAATTGAATATTAATAGTTGTCTCAGGCGGGGGGACATTCACCAACCAAAGAGAGTGCGGATTTAATTGAGCTAGCCACGGCCGCTTGGTTGATGTTTTTTTTTCCGTCTAGTATTTTTGACTGACAAGTCCTTTGAGTTTTTTAAACATGAGAATACTCGTAAAATCTGCTAATATTACCGAAAACAAAACACTATTAACTACATCTACTACACACTACATTAACTACACCTACGTCCATAGAGAAATTGGTCATTTCCGACACGACCACGGACGGGTGTGACCACGGACCCTGCAAAGGGTTCGAAACGTCAGGATAAACATTAAAGAAGTAGATCCGTAAAAGTTGTTTCATTTAAATGTGTAGTGTTCGCGTAAACTTTAGAAAACAATATGTACAATTTTTTTAAAAACTTCGTTTATTTTTAAAATAATGTTATGTTTCTTGTCCATAATAAAAGATTTCCAGTAATACTACATAAGCCGTTTTGCTTTAATACCTTGTTAAAATTCGTGATGTAATGGAACTTTGCCTTTAATAATTACCATTTATTTTCAAAATATTCTTTCATGTATAGTTAAACCGAATGAGACATAAAAATATGATTGAGCTCCCTTTCAAATTTACTAGTGGAGACCAGGTCCGTGCTGTAGACTACCTGGAGATCTATCTATAATGTAGTTTGACAAATATTTGTCAATATTTCAAACGATTGAGTTGACGATCAAACGATTCAGTTTAAGCTACAAATAAAACATTGATCAATGCCATTAATTTGATATTTTATTTTAGTATCGGATTTATTGATGATTGATTATGATAATAAGTTTATTCATTCAAACATACATATTCATACAGCACAAGGCATATTCGTTTTGTATAGCTTATGGACAACTATTTAACCTCCCTGTATTACTATTATATTATTATATGTTTTTTTTAATTATACATATCCAATATTATCAGTCTAACAAAAAACAAACATGTAGCAATGAAAAACTAAAGGTAAAATGAAAGATTTATATAGTTCACTTAAAACTATAAATTACATAAGAAAAATTTAAAAATATCGATTGTAAGGTACAGTTGGACTTAAAAAGTAAATAGTTCTTCGCGGCCGTGTCCTCCGCGGGAGTTTGGACGCAGCGGTCGCCAGCGGCTGCGTCGACGACCGCAGCCTCAGCTTCGGCATCGGTATCGGTTCGTCCAGCTCGCGCACCCAGTTATATCTCCTAAACGGAAGCACAGATGTGAGAGGCTCGCCTACCACCTCATCGGATTCAGCTAGAAGTAGCTCTGAATAGTGTTCACTTGTGGTCGGCCGAACGTAATTGGGTTGTATCAAATAGTTTCTTACAAAATTTGCTTGATCACTTAATAACCTTGGTTCTGCCGGAAGCGGCAGTTCAGGTCTTGGGATAACGTTCTCCACGCTCGGTGCCGGCTTGTGATCAGGAGTTTTCTCGAAAATAGTTTGCAGAAAACGGACTTTATCTTTCCATGACAACCCGGCTCGGCGGTGCATTGTAAACTCCCCGGTATAAAAGTCGTCGTTACTCTCAAAATTAAATGTTTTGGTTGCTCGATCGATTTGCTCAAATTTTGGTCTTAACATTATATACTTTGCCATACTAGAAGGCTTGTGCAGTACGAAAGGTTGCCGCCTGTTGATCACATTGCTAAGGGGGGCTCTCTGCGTAATAAACCGTCTGTGTGCGAAGAACTCCTCGGTGTTCATCGTTAATATCTGTTTATTTTTACCAGCCAATTGTATTCTTTTCAATACCTTTTGGTTTTTGGGCAGGTCCATTTTGATAGGATACATATTCGTTTTCGAAAATGGATCCAACAAGGGATTTTTGGGGCTACCGTTATTTTTTACTTTTACAAAATTCTTCGTTATCGTTTTTATCTTACGAGACTTATTGTTTAAATCGTCGCCATAAATACTTCTGGGCATTGTTATACTTTCATCAGAACAGTTAAATGCTTTGACTAATTCTATGAAACTCTTTAGAGCTTGGTTCATTTGTAGGCTTAGATTTCTAAGCAGCGCACAGGATTCTGTATTTTTTATTTTAACGGGTGCCTGGTATATTTGCTGATTTGACAATAGTAGATTCTTTTTAAACAAATTGATTCTTTCTTGTAAATCTGTTGCAATTTCGAAGTCTTCCGAAGTAGTTGGTTCGTATGTATTATACCGTACAGTTTTCCCCCTTTTTGTTGTAGCCTTATCAGCGTGTAATGAATAATAGACAGGTCTTGTAATGTCTCTTTGTAATGATTTACCTTTAGTATTACATCTAGTGGTATAGGGGAGTTCAATAAATTTACTTTTAATTTTGCTTAGCGCCGCAGTAAAATGTTGTGATGTATTTATTTCATCTTTATTGATATAAGATTGATCATAAGTATTTTTATATTGCACCGTTGTGAAACTGCTCGAGTTATCTATAACAGAGTTTTTAGCAGTAAGTTTATCTTGAAATAAAGTTTTGGCACCATTATCATATTTCTTTTTGCCATTATCTTGCTTAAATTGTTCGTCAATAGTTTGAAATAGGATACTTGGTATATTTTCAATATCCATAGTAGTATTGTTGAATGGATCTAAAGTACTATTGTTATTAAATAAATTATAATTGGGACTTGTCTCTTTTTGTATGCTATTATTATTTTTATCATTAAAAACTGCATTGTGTACAGCTGTTAAAATGGGGTTGTTTGCTGCGTTGACAACGTTTGATGATGTCAAAAAATTAGATATATTATTACGATTGTTGTTGTCACTAGCATCATCGTATGTTTTTTGATAATTTACCTCTTTTTTTATCAAATCATCTACTAATAATGAAAAAATAGATTTGTCATCACTACTATTTGGTTGTAACATAACCTTTAATACTTCATCCACGTTCACATTTTTAATCGGATCGTTTGATGATAGATTTGTTGTTTTTGCATCCCAGGTAACTACCGAGTCTTTTAATGAATTTTCAAAATCACTGTCAGATTTATCATTTATTGTTTTATCTTGCGTGATTGATATTATGTTACTAGAGTAATTGATTGGTTTTTTTTCAGGTTCTTTTATAATCTCATTTCTGTGAGTTGAAGCTGTAGGATGAATATTTTCTAGATTTATTCTATTACGTGTATTAGGTCTCGGATTATGAATGCGTCTTGACAATGCGTTTGTATTTGGTAAGGTTTCAGATGAGTATTCGTTCCTGGAAACTTGGTATGTAATCGTTTCATCCAAATTTGATTCTGTGTTGTAGCTTGTCAATATTTCATTAATTGTTTCTGAAGTAAAAGTATCTGAGACTGAAGGTGTAGAAATAAAACTAGATCCATTAAATAATTTTTTTCTGGAATTTACGTGATATTTCTCTGTTGTCGCATCGGAATAACCGCCTGAAGTCGAAATTATGAAACTATTTGGATATGTCACAGTTTTTGTTAGCCCAATATCAATATCTTTCTGTTTATAGCTTTCCGACTGCGGTTTTGTAGTTCTTATGTTGTATTGTAAAGATGCAAATAAAGCGTTTAGGGTTTTATAATTATCTGTACTATTACTAAAATCCGAATTCATCGTATGTGCTTCATCAATTTGTTTAGCGATTCTGTCATATTTATATTCCGTTGTAGCTTTATTTATTTTTCTATTTGCAATCTTATTATTTAAAATTGTAGAGTAAGGGTTTTCTGATCTAAGATGATATAAAGTTGACGGTCTTGGTGCAGTAACTTCTTTTAAATTATCGATTATTACTTTCCCATAATTTTCAGTGCCTTTGATGCTTGCATCGTTATACAAAAATTTTATGAAATTGTTTATGTCTGTATAATCTTTTATTACATTCTTTCTTCCGTTCATAGTGTATTTAGCATTTTTCATAGACAGGGTTTGCTTAAACAAATCTTCTGGATTTTCTGTAGAAATTGTGAAGTTACGTGAATAATTTAGTGATTCAATTACATTAAAAGTTGACATAAGTTTTTTAGTACTGTAGCTATAAACAGCTACTGCTGCATGCGTTGAATCACTAACATTTTGTGATGCCGCTAGTTGTGGCATAAGTTCTTTAGAACTGTTGCTAAAATCTTTTGTTGTATGTATTGAATCGCTGATGTTATGTGGTGCTGCTAGTTGTGGCATAAGTTCTTTAGTACTGTAGCTAATATCTACTGCTGCATGCGTTGAATCACTCATTTTTTGTGATGTCGTTAATTGACGCATAAGTTCTTTAATACTGTTGCTAATAACGACTGCTGCATGCGTTGAATCATTGATGTTATCTGATGCCGCTAGTTGTGGTGCTATAAGTTCTTTAGTAGTTGAATCACTATTTTTTTGTGATGTTGATAAATGTGGCATAAGTTCTTCAGTACTGCTGTCAAAATCTACTGCTGTATGCGTGGAATGACTACTGGTATGTGATGCTGCTAGTTGTGGCATAAGTTCTTTAGTACTGTTGCTAATAACTTCTGCTGTATGCATTGAATCATCTATGTTTCCTGATGCCTTTAGCTGTGGTGGTATAAGTTCTTTAGTACTGTCATTTATGACTTCTGCTGCATGCGTTGGATCACTGATGTTTTCTGATGCCGCTACTTGTGGTGGTATAAATTCTTTAGTGCTGTTATTTATGACTTCTGCTGCATGCGTTCTATCACTGATGTTTTCTGATGCTGCTAGTTGTGGTTCTTTAGTAGTAGAATGACCAATTTTTTGTGATGTTGTTAATTGTGGCATAAGTTCTTCAGTACTGTTGTTAAACTCTATTACAGCAAAAGTTGAATCTTTAATGTTATGTGATGCCGCTAGTTGTATAACTACTGCTGTATTCGTTGAATCACAAATTTTTTGTGATGTCGTTAATTGTGGCATAAGTTCATTAGAACTGTTGCTAAAATCTACTGATGTATGCGTTGAACCGCTGATGTTATGTGGTGCCGCTAGTTGTGGCATAAGTTCTTCAGTATTGTTGCTAATAACTACTGCCGCGTTCGTTAAATCACTCATTTTTTGCGATGTCGTCAATTGTCGCATAAGTTCTTTAATACTGTTGCTAATAACGACTGCTGCATGCGTTGAATCACTGATGTTATCTGATGCCGCTAGTTGTGGTGGTACAAGTTCTTTAGTAGTTGAATCACAATTTTTTTGTGACGTTGTTGAATGTGGCATAAGTTCTTCAGTACTGTTGTTAAAATCTACTGCTGTATGCGTTGAATCACTGCTGGAATGTGATGTCGCTAGTTGTGGCATAAGTTCTTTAGTACTATTGCTAATAACTTCTGCTGCATGCATTGAATCATCGATACTTCTTGGTGCCGCTAGTTGTGGTGGTATAAGTTCTTTATTACTGTTGTTTATGACTTCTGCTGCATGCTTTGGATCATCGATGTTTTCCGATTCCGCTGGTTGTGGCGGTATAAGTTCTTCAGTACTGTTGTTTATGACTTCTGCTGCATGCGTTGGATCACTGATGTTTTCTGATGCCGCTTCTTGTGGTGTTATAAATTCTTTAGTACTGTTATTTATGACTTCTGCTGCATTCGTTGGATCACTGATGTTTTCTGATGCCGCTACTTGTGGTGGTATTAATTCTTTAGTACTGTTATTTATGACTTCTGCTGCATGCGTTGGATCACTGATGTTTTCTGATGCTGCTAGTTGTGGTTCTTTAGTAGTAGAATGACCAATTTTTTGTGATGTTGTTAATTGTGGCAAAAGCCCTTCAGTACTGTTGTTAAAATCTACTGCTGCATACGTTGAATCTCTGATGTTATGTGATGCCGCTAGTTGTGACATATGTCCTTTAGTACTGTTGCTAATAACTACTGCTGTATTCGTTGAATCACTCATTTTTTGTGATGTCGTTAATTGTGGCATAAGCTTTATAGAACTGTTGCTAAGATCTACTGCTGTATGCGTTGAACCGCTGATGTTATGTGATGCCGCTAGTTGTGGCATAAGTTCTTCAGTATTGTTGCTAATAACTACTGCCGCGTTCGTTAAATCACTCATTTTTTGCGATGTCGTCAATTGTCGAATAAGTTCTTCAATACTGTTGCTAATAACGACTGCTGCATGCGTTGGATCACTGATGTTTTCTGATGCTGCTAGTTGTGGTTCTTTAGTAGTAGAATGATAAATTTTTTGTGATGTTGTTAATTGTGGCATAAGTTCTTCAGTACTGTTGTTAAAATCTACTGCTGCATACGTTGAATCTCTGATGTTATGTGATGCCGCTAGTTGTGACATATGTCCTTTAGTACTGTTGCTAATATCTACTGCTGCATACGTTGAATCTCTGATGTTATGTGATGCCGCTAGTTGTGACATATGTCCTTCAGTACTGTTGTTAAAATCTACTGCTGCATACGTTGAATCTCTGATGTTATGTGATGCCGCTTGTTGTGACATATGTCCTTTAGTACTGTTGCTAATAACTACTGCTGTATTCGTTGAATCACTCATTTTTTGTGATGTCGTTAATTGTGGCATAAGTTTTTTAGAACTGTTGCTAAAATCTACTGCTGTATGCGTTGAATCACTCATTTTTTGTGATGTCGTTAATTGTGGCATAAGTTTTATAGAACTGTTGCTAAAATCTACTGCTGTATGCGTTGAACCGCTGATGTTATGTGGTGCTGCTAGTTGTGGCATAAGTTCTTCAGTATTGTTGCTAATAACTACTGCCGCGTTCGTTAAATCACTCATTTTTTGCGATGTCGTCAATTGTCGCATAAGTTCTTTCATACTATTGCTAATAACGACTACTGCATGCGTTGGATCACTGATGTTTTCTGATGCTGCTAGTTGTGGTTCTTTAGTAGTAGAATGACCAATTTTTTGTGATGTTGTTAATTGTGGCATAAGTTCTTCAGTACTGTTGTTAAAATCTACTGCTGCATACGTTGAATCTCTGATGTTATGTGATGCCGCTAGTTGTGACATATGTCCTTTAGTACTGTTGCTAATAACTACTGCTGTATTCGTTGAATCACTCATTTTTTGTGATGTCGTTAATTGTGGCATAAGTTTTTTAGAACTGTTGCTAAAATCTACTGCTGTATGCGTTGAAGCTCTGATGTTGTGTGGTGCCTCTAGTTGTGGCATAATTTCTTTAGTACTGTTGCTAATAACAACTGCTGCATATGTTGAATCACTAATTTTTTGTGATGTCGTTAATTGTCGCATAAGTTCTTTGATACTATGGCTAATAACGACTGCTGCACGCTTTGAATCAATGATACTATTTAATGCCGCTAGTTTTGATGGTATAAGTTCTTTAGTTCTGGTGCTAATAAATATTGCTGCATGCGTTAAATCACTGATTTTATGTGTTGGTGCTAGTTGTGGCATAAGTTCTATAATACTGTTGCTATTAACTTCTGCTGCATGCGTTAGATCACTGATGTTTTCTGATGCCGTTAGCTGTGGTGGTATAAGTTCTTCAGTACTGTTATTTATGACTTCTGCTGCATGCGTTGGATCACTGATGTTTTCTGATGCCGCTACATGTGGTGGTATAATTTCTTTAGTACTGTTATTTATGACTTCAGCTGCATGCGTTGGATCACTGATGTTTTTTGATGCTGCTAGTTGTGGTTCTTTAGTAGTAGAATCACCAATTTTTTGTAATGTTGTTAATTGTGGCATAAGTTCTTCAGTACTGTTGCTAAAATCTACTGCTGTATGCGTTGAACCGCTGATGTTATGTGGTGCCGCTAGTTGTGGCATAAGTTCTTCAGTATTGTTGCTAATAACTACTGCCGTGTTCGTTAAATCACTCATTTTTTGCGATGTCGTCAATTGTCGCATAAGTTCCTTAATACTGTTGCTAATAACGACTGCTGCATGCGTTGAATCACTGATGTTATCTGATGCCGTTAGTTGTGGTGGTATAAGTTCTTTAGTAGTTGAATCACTATTTTTTTGTGATTTTGTTAATTGTGACATAAGTTCTTCAGTGCCGTTGTTAAAATCTATTGCTGTATGCGTTGAAGCTCTGATGTTGTGTGGTGCCGCTAGTTGTGGCATAATTTCTTTAGTACTGTTGCTAGTAACAACTGCTGCATATGTTGAATCACAAATTTTTTGTGATGTCGTTAATTGTCGCATAAGTTCTTTAATACTATTGGTAATAACGACTGCTGCACGCGTTGAATCAATGATGTTATTTGTTAATTGTGGCATAAGTTCTTTAGAAGTGTTGCTAAAATCTACTGCTGTATGCGTTGAATCACTGCTGGTATGTGGTGCCGCTAGTTTTGGTGATAGTCGTTTACTAACTGTTGGTAGTAAATTACGATCCGTCGTTATAATGAGTAAATTATTCCATAAATGGCTACTCACATTATGAATCGAATTCTTTGCTAGGAATTTCCCTGTATCTTGTAAAGGTTTAGGTATTAATCCCTTATCCATATTTTTAGTAATTGGTTTTATTGATATTGATTTAGTTCTAACAGCAGAAGTATTAAAAATATCATGTCCCAATGTTCCACTGACATCAGCACTAGATAATTTAAAATAATCATTAGGAGAAGTTTTCCTCTCTATATTGGTTTCATCATGGTTTTTAAATGTCACAACCCTTTTGTTAGTTGCAGTAGGTGTTCCTGATGGCGTTGATTTAACTTTCAGTCCATTATTAAGAGAGCCGAGTGTCGTTTGCTTATGACTTTTTTTTATTAACAATGTGTTATTGGTACTCATAGGAATATAGTTATCCATTTGAGAGATATACTTGACATTTGGTTTTATTTTTGATTTTTGATTTGGTAAACTTTTAGTTTCTTTTGTATAAACACCAGGAAATGTTACTTGCGTGCTGTACTGATTTATCTGAGTAGTGTCAAGTTTGGCCGTCTTATTATACTCATTTTTTGCATCTTGCTGTAAATCAACTTCCTGGTTGTGGCTAGCAGAAACCAAATGCTGTAGTGAAATCTGATTCAATGTTGAGTTGAATTCATTTTTGTAGGCCATGTTAGTTTTGGATTCTTCACTATCATTGCTTCTCATTTCGTGCGTATCATTTGTACTTTTAATTTCGTAAATCAAGCTTTTTGGTGTTAATGTAATATCCAGTTGATTATCATTAGAGTTGCTGTTATGAGTATTATTGAAAATCTTTTCATTTAAATAATTTTTTATAGTGAAATATTTCAAAATCTCATCGAATGTCTTGTGTTTAAATGTTTCTTCTGTCGCAGGTATTGTGATTTGAGTTTCAACCATAGAATTTTCTTTATTAACATCATAAACGGCATTTATTAATTTAGTTTTTTCTCCTTTTTTCTGTTTATTGTCATTTGTTGGCTTAAACTTTATAGTTGTCATCATCAGGTGTGTGCTTAGAAAATTTTGAATAGGTCTTGATGTAAAGATCATATTTGTTGTTATTGGCGTGTTGGTTTTTTCTTCGTATGGATTAGTGAATGTTGTATGTTTTATTTGCGATTGTAACGGTACGTTTGTGATATCCACTGTTCTGTCGTTGATCGTGGCATTAGGTTCTAAAAAATATTCTTTATGAATAATTGATTGTGGACTAAGTTTTGTTGTTATACTGAAAATTTCCCGTTCTAAATTCTCATTAAACAAAGGCTTCACTATGTGTGTGTCTTTAATTTCTTTTGACAAGTTGTCAATTTTATTTGTCGTAATCACCATTTTCGTTGATACGTTATTTTCTACATAGGATGTTACCGTATTAAACTTTTTATCTGTGAATGTCATGATTGGTTTTTCAGTATTATATTGTACCTTCGTCATTTCAAAGCTTTTTTTCACTGGGACATTTATATGCTTCGTCGTTGTTTTTTGAGTGATATGTGTTTTATGCGGTATAAATTGTCTGGTATTTGGATAAAAAATATTTTCGTTTGTACGCTTCAAACTGCTTATGTTTAATTGATTAGATTCTGTTTCAGATATTAAATCTTTTGAATTTATAGAAGTAGTTTTAAAATTGTTTGGCTTTGTTATTTGTGTTTGTTGATAATCAGAATTTAAATAAACTGGTAGATATTTATTATGTAACGTATTATTGTTTATTTTGCTTTTAACTCTTTCAAGTATTTCTAATATTCTTTTTTTGTTGCTGAAGTCGAATCTTTCTTTTGATGTAAATGACTTCATGATTTTAAAATCTGACGTTGATTTTTCATTGGTGATGTTCTTTTTATCATTTATAGGTAATTTTTCAGCAAAAAAAGCTATACTTTGATTCAATAGAGCGTTTGTTGATGTATTTAATGTATTTTTTGTTACTTGTCTTTCACTACTTGTGTTAAAGGTTGCGTTGATAATTTTTTCGTTACTGTCTTCTGAATAATGAAACATGGGATGAAAATCAGTCTTGTCATAATTATCTGGAGTAAAACTTGATCTAGTTTTATATGGAGCTTTTTGAGTTTCTAATTGGTTATTAAATTGGGGTATCTCTTTCGAATTCAGATTGAGCTGTTTTGAAAAACCTTTTTCGAATTCGTTTTCACATTTTATGGTGCTCAGAAGTACTGCTAAACTTTCTGAAGGCAAATTCATTTTCGGCAAAGGCTCACTTGATTTATTTTGAAGTGGACTGTTGTCTACAGTAAAAAACAAGCGATCAATGGTACTTGTGTTATTTGCATTTTCTAAATTAGAAAATGTGTTAAGCGTATCAATGTCATTGTATTTCTGTGTGTATTCTTCTTTTATAGTTGGTAAAACTGTTTTAAAGTCAATTAAGAGGGAATTACTTCTATTTTTTAGAGTGATGTCTATTTTAGAAGTAGTGTCTGCGGTTAGTCCTGATTTGGTGTCTAAGTATACAACACTTTTATTCGGTAAAAGTGTCACGTTATTATTTTCTTGTTTGTCCGCAAAGACAGGCAGTTTTTGGGACTTAACAAACGAAAATCTGTTCGTTTTTAAAATTTTAGTAACTATTGGTTTTGTGACATTTGAAGCGGTACTGGTAGACGAAAATATTTGAAAAGGTATGTCGTCTAACGTAGGCTCGGTAAAATCTCTTTCTTTGGTTATATTGCTAAGCTCTGTTAATAGTGTTTTTCTATAAATAGAATCACTGCCACTGAGTGTAGTTTCAAATATTCCGTTAGTGGAGGCTAAATTTGCAATATAACTTTTTAATTGTTCTTTACTGCTGTTATCAACTAATCGTTTTGTGATTTGCTTCTTAGGAGTGAAGTCGCTAGTGTCAAGAAAATGTATGTTATTTTTAGTGAAATATTTAAATATTGTATCAATACTTAGTTGTGACACAGGCGCACTTGTTGGTGTAATTCTCGAAATGGAATCACGAATATTAATATTGTCGAACTTTGCCTGTAAATATTTTACTGTTCTATTTTCAGTTTCTCTTTCCAATATGTTCGCAACAGTTGTACGTTTTGTGGTTTCAAAGTTAAAAACCAAATCCAAATCATAATTCGAATCAGGTGTTTGAGTAATAAAATCTCTTATCTCATTTGGTTTATAAATTTCTTCGACACTTTTGTTTTGCCAGTCATCATATGGTGAAATGTGTTTTATACTTGTGGATTTCGTATGATTTATGTTGTTTGGTCTTGAGTCAACATTTAACACACTGTTCTCAAGCTTTAATCTCTCTATAAATTGATCTGTTTTCAATATTTCTTCACTTTTAAATTTAAAAGATTGATCATTATTAACAGTTGTCACAAATTTGTTCATATCTTTCGTTCTGTCTTCGTAAGTGTAAGCTTTTTCTTGTGTTCGACTCATACCAGTGGGTTTCGGATATATTACATTGTAGTAATAATTAATTGTTTTTTCAGTCGTTTTATTTGTTTGAGATAAAGCACTTTTTTGTTTATGTGTTGATTTTTTATTTTTCGAAATTGGTAGTTTTTGTTCCTCCGTCATATTTGTTACTGTATTTTTCGTAGCTCTATAGTTGCTTTCATTTACTATATTTTTACTATATTTTACTATTTCAGGAGCCTCTAAATTCGTGACATTAGACGAAATATTCTGATTTCTCTCTATCTGTTCTCTCGGTCCTTGAAGTAAGAGGGTAAAGCTTTCCGATTTTACTTTACTTTCTTCTGTATTTGTATCAACAGTATTATGTTTTCCATCTACGGTTAATAAAATAGCTGTAGTTGTATGATATTCATCTGATTCACTACCTAACTCTTTAGCAGTTGTAATAGATCTCAATAAATCATCATTTGAATTTAAAGTTTCATTCGTTTTAATACCTTTGACTGCGGTTAATTTAAAAATATTTTCTAAGCCTGAATGTTTTGTTGACCTTACAGTTTGATGTGATTCAAGAGCGTGCATATTTAAATTTGGTCTAACTTCAGTTCTAACAGTTACATCGTTAGCAATATTTTCATATGTAATTACCTCAGTAGTTAAGTCTGCTGTAGTAATGTTGTCTAAAACATTGTTACGTGAGATTGTTCCTTCGATTTCAAATTGGGAAGAAGCTGGACTCGATGTCAACTTATGAATATTAGATGAAGGCTGTGAATCTGTTCCAGATCTTGCACTTTTATCAGGATCAATTGAAGATTTCCTCAGCATATCGTTTTTGTTTAACTCGGTACTAGATGGTCTTTCTATTTTTAAAATATCATATTTATACTTTTTAGTTAAACTATTTAATGTTACGGAAGATTTAGACGTAAGAAGTTTTTCATTTGTCAGAAATTTGGTAGTACCTAAAGAAGTAACATCAAAACTTTCTGTAGGTAGCCGTTTTTTGTAATTTTGTGTATGAGGAGGTTGACTTGTTTGAAGTAATGGGACTTTACTGAAGAACAAATTTGTTGTGTTTAATGGAATTTCAATTTCATTTCTGTCATTCATATCAATGTTAGAAATATTATAATTTGCTTTAACGAAATCATTGATAAAATGTGCAAGTTCTTTCATAGTAGGATTTTCTCCATTGTATTTCTTGCTGGTGGCAAACTCAGTTATTTGTTTTACTCTTTTATTTTCTGTGTCTGTCTCCAAGTCAAGACTTTTCGCTAAATATTTCGAAGCAATAAGTTCTAGTAAAGTATCTTTATAATCTTGATTTGCTTTATATTTTGCACGTATTGGTGATTGGATCTTATTCCAATATTCACTATTTTTGACACTTTTTTCTTTTGACTTCTCTGGAATTCTGCTTTCTTCTGACAATTTTGTAGTAAATTTTTGTGTTGAGGTTGGTTTGATTTTACGATCGTACATTTTTACGTAAGCTTTAATTTTTGAAATAGATCTCATTAGCCCATCTTTCTGAGTCTTGATATTAGTTTCTGATAGTTGTCTTTCTTCTGATGTAATGTTGCTATTACTCTTATCTAATTTACAAATATTGTCACTTTTATTTTCACAGCATATGTTACTATAATCTGTGGGATTTTGCATAGTGATTATGTCAATGTAAATTTTTATAGTTGATTTTTTTCTTAACAGCTTGAATATTTTTGTAAAATTATTTTTTTCACTCTCTACGAGGAAGTGATATATTGATCTTAGTTGACAATCACTGACAATGTTGGAAAAAAGCTCCCTTGTTTTACTTTTAATAATTTGTGACTTGGTTTCAAATATATCAATGTCTATAGGAGAGTTGGAATATAACGTAACGTTTAATTCATTATCGGAAATGATGGTGCTGTTGGTATCCTTAGTTGGATAAAGAGTCAATATAATAATAACACTGCGTTTTCGATCCTTTGATGCTTGCGGATTAGCTTTTTTAAATAAGTTTATTATTTTTATTGCGTACTTATGATATTGCTTAGTCTTAATAAGGGCTTTATATAAAATGTCATTTAATTTCGACTTTTCTTCATCTCGCACGACAGGTTCTGTATTACTACTCATCTGTATAATTTCTTCGGTAGTGATTTCCATGTTTTTACCACATGAAGACTTTTTTAAGAATTCATCATCATTGTCTGTTATTAAGTCATGCATTTTATTTATTTTATGAAGTAAATTCTGTCGTAAATCAAAGCATGTGGTATTGTATATCTTTGTGTACAAATTAACAACATCTTTACTTGGCATTCGAGGTTCATCTTCAATTTGTAAAGAGTTTGTATCACCAGTAAATAATTTATCTTCTTTTCCTTTTAACGTTTCACGCATGCACACACACAAACTTTTTAATACTCGTAACGTCACATCGAATAAATGTTCGTCGTTGGTGGCTTCGTCGACTGATTGTAATATTTTTTTCAGCAATGGACTATCACCAAAAATTGGTGCCACAGGATGTTCTTCTTCCGACACAGTTGTGCCATTTGCAGTGCATATCCAATAAAACAACAACACATACAACTTCCTACTTGTCATTGTAGAACTACGTGGAGTTTGTTTATTTTTTCCTAATCATATTTCACTTGTTTTCAATCTACGTAAATGGCACAACACTAATGGAACAATACTGTTCTCGTAACAACCATTGTTTTGGGTTTTGACTTTTGAATGGAAACGTGCACCGTTTTAGACTGATAAGCATAAATTAATGTTTGAATGCATACGCTGCCGCTGTGACTTACACCGCTAGGCTTCGCCTAGTTAGGAAATAATTGAGATTATTTTTAGTAATTGTTTTTATGAACACCTGTATTTATTTTTATTATTCTATTCTATTCTAAATACTTTGTAGTTTAGTTAGTTTCAAACCATTTACGGAGAACTAAGTTACTAGGTATCTCTTTTCACTTTGTTCTTCACAACTCTTTTTGTAAGACGTATTTCAGCATATGCAGATTTGTGTGTCGTTTAAAGCCGAGCACTCTTGTCATAGTGGTCGTGGTTGTGCAGATAGTGAAGTGGTGGACCTCTAACTTTCTGCCGCCTGTATCTTGCACTGTTTTTTTTTTGTTATTTCTGGCAATTGATGAATTAGACATCGCATTATTGTGATTAGTGTTGCCGTCTTGATGATATCCGACTTGTGGATTGGCGATCAGTTGCGTGTTTATTTTTCCATGTACTGAACCTTGGAACTACCTGTTTTTCTGACGAACCCTCTTAGCACAAATATACTACTTACAACATAAAAACTGAATTTTCTTACCGTGTTGTCTATCTCCATTGATGATTACCACCGTCTCCAGATTATGATTGTCTTACATGTTTGATCTTATTCTTACTGCTCAGTTGTCCATCTTATTTTGCGTATTATCAAGCAGCATCTCACTATCCCAATTCTCAACGAAGATTACCATTACACCATCTATCTATTATGATTGTCTTACACTACTCTAAAAAGTTCTATCTTAAGATATGTTACCCAGTTGTCCATCTCCTTCTGCCTATCCAGCAGCGTCTCCTGCAGGCGCGGCCCCAGCTCCTCCATGAAGCCGCGCACCAGCCCGCGCGACTGCTCCAGCTGCTGCGGCCCCACCACCACCGCCGCGAACTCCAGGTACGCGTCCATAGTCGCCTGCAGCTCCGGCACGGGCAACTTCGGCAGCTGGACGTTCTGGAAGCGAAGAGTTAGATAGTAACTCTATCATTTACGGTCACCATAACTGCCCTTGTGATCTGTTGGTTTTAGACGGCCGATCTTAGACCCAGAGGTTCCAAGATCGATTCCCAGCGGGAGTTATATGTTTGTACTAAGTTTGTTTAAAAGGCTTATCTAAATATGTCGCCCTAACAACAGCGTCAGTGCTATTGTTGTGTTCTGACAGTTGTTGAGATATGATAGCCAGTTCCTCACTGGAAGATTTAGCATAAAGTGGCGTGTTGCGCTGGAGCCCGGCCACAGAAGATATCGTAATATGTAGACGTATCAATGAAACGTTCTTTTATTGTTCTTGCTGTACCCGTGACTAGATTAAATGTACCACATACATATCTGCCTAAAAAATCACTTTTTTGAGCCGGGCTGTACCGTGTACGCTGCAGCCCGGCCACGTCGGTATTTACTGAAAGGGCGCTTAGAATTTTTTGAAATATAAACCAAATAAATGTTCCTTTTATGTTCTTTATTTTTTAATATGAAAACTTAGGAAAAAAAGGACGTTTAAACATATTTAACATAAAAAAAACTATTTGTTTGCGCCTGTGTAATAAAAATAGCAAAGCTGCTTGTTTAGCGTTGTAATAATTGCTATCGTATTTCTGTAGGAGAATTCTCGAGTTGTAATGAAAATAAAATTATGTATGTTACATAAGTATGTATTTTCCTCTTTAACGATAATACTCGTAACGTACTATATGCAAAGCTATTGTTAAGATGTTAAGTGTACCTACATAAAATTTATTTGTAAGATAAGAACGTTTGAACATTTATTGCGTTGTAGCAACAATCTACAATTTGTTTCCTACCCTCACATACTTTTATTTATTAGCACTTTATGTAAATTTTGATTTGAAATCATTTTCTGGTTTTTTTCATATATTACTCTAAATTTATTTCATAGAATAAATAAAGAACACAAAAGGAACATTCATTTGGTTTATATTTCAAAAAATTCTAAGCGCCCTTTCAGTAAATACCGACGTGGCCGAGCTGCAGCGTACACGGTACAGCCCGGCCACAAAAAAGTGCTTTTTTAGGCAGATACGTATGTGGTACATTTAATCTAGTCACGGGTACAGCAAGAACAATAAAAGAACGTTTCATTGATACGTCTACATATTACGATATCTTCTGTGGCCGGGCTCCAGCGCAACACGCCATAAAGTGCGCTTCTATCTTTGGCCTTGTCTTCACGTAACATCAGGTGAAATAAAGGCCAAGTGCTTACCGTAAGCAATACAAAAAAACTAAGCCTGATTGCTTTTAACCATATATCAACAATATGATTAATAAATAGAAAATAAGAAATAATAAAATAAAATAATACATAAAAAAAGTTATTGTGAGTCACTACCACCAATGCACCAAAGTACTGTTTAAAGTTTCTGTTTGTCTAAGAGATGTAATTTAATCTTTTTCTTATAGGTGAACCTTGACGCCAGCCAGTATTGGCGGTGGGATATTGTTCCAGCACTTTGTGGCATGGTAGCGGAATCTGCCAGTAAAAGACGTTGTCCTATGCTTATGAAACGCAAGCAGTGGACGTACAGACCTTGGAGTCCGATTGAAATGTTTACTAAAATGTGGTGTATGTAACGCACCTGGATGTCCTCGTCGTCGGTGGCGAAGGTCTGCGTGCTCAGCCATCGTCTCGGCAGCGACAGCAGCGACTCCGCTACGGACAACAACAACATATTAGTCATTCGGTCCCAAATAAACATATATTCTGTTTTAATATTATGTAATTATTATTAACTTAATGTCTATCGATCTTCGGCTGGTTGGGCTTCCTAGGTACCGCTGGAGGATGAAGTAGTAAAAGACCTACAAGAACTCCAGATCGACCAGCGGTCTGAGAGGGTTAAAAGTAGGGAAGATTGGCGTTTTGTTATGTCGGAGGCCAAGATCTACTACGGGTCTAAAATAAAAAGATGCTAGGGTGGAATGTGTACAGTCGTAATACAATAATCACAGCACCGTTTGATTATTCACGTGAATCCATACCTAGCACAAGCATATTAATAAGCAAATTAATCATAATAAAAAAATATTCTGGTATTCCAAAAAATAAGTCTTCTCAAGAAGTTTGATCGTTTAGTAACGATAAACAGAAAATGTTGATTTCCATGGAAATGACAGAAACGTTAATAACGGCTTCATGGTACAGTGGTTAACGTGTCCGGTCTGCGAATGTTATAATTAAGCAACTTTCACATGGCCATCTGATGGGTGACCAAAAAAGTATCATCTCGAGCCTCTCCGTGCTTCGCAAGGCACGTAAGCGCCGCACCATACGGGACCGCGTGGTGGTTTATCGTCCGCTTTCCTTATCCATCCATAGGAAAGGCTCGTGCAAAAGCAGTGGGGAGATAAAAAATAGCTAGTGATGAATGGCAGAAAAAAAAATTGATTTCCATGGAATTGCTTTTTAAATTAAGCTATGCTTGTATGCATAAAAACCTCATTTACATAAGGTATCAAAAGTAGAAGCATCGTTTTCACATTAATCAATTTGTAAATACGAAATTACGTAGACTAATATTGGATGGACAAGAAACTTATTTGCTGCAACACATCGGATTCGACTCGGCCACGAGAATTAACATGTAAACAATAGAACTGTAATACAATGGAATAAGAGTTAAAACTAGTGTATCATGTTAATGCTCGTGGCTGTACTAATGACGCTATCTCTTAATTATATCCCCGACGGACGTGGGGGCGCGAGGGACGAGTTATGTGTAGTATGTATGCATGTACCACGTACGCACACACGAGCGAGCGAGGGTCCAGTGAGCCCCACGCTGCGGAGTAATGGACGCTGCCCATTACAAATATCAAAGGCTGATGGAATAAATGACAGGGCACCGTCCGCAGGCACGGCCGATTCTTTTTTGATTTGACACCTGGGGAAAGGTGTTATGACAGCGTCTACTTAAAATGATATTCAAATAAGTTCTGCCATTTCGGCGTGGATGAAGAACTAAGAAACAAACCATCCAAACAACTTTAAAATTTATAATTTAAAAGGTATTGAAAGTTAACTTCTTACTTTATTTAAAAACCAAGCAAGTATTCTGACGCTGTGAAAGAAAGGAAGAATAGAAACGTACTTGCTGAGGTTACCTTAAGGTCAAGGTTTTCCGGTGAAGACTTACGAATCTATGAGGATATACCTAGTGCCTTTAATAACAGCTCAAATGTAACCTAATTTTGTTCTCTTTCATTTACGGGATGTCAGCTGGGGAGCAGGTGGTCTCTATTAAATGGTTGCTAAACACCTAGTTGCCGACACCTATTTTTAATGATTATATGAATAAATGTCGATCATTGGTTCCTGTCGAACACTGGTGCCACTTCCCTAATTATTTATTTATTTATTTTAGGGATTGCAAACAAATGTGTTACATAATTTGGCTTATCAATAGACATATGTACTATAAATGATAACACATCCCACCACGTTATCCCCGTGTAGGTATACAGACTAAAATTAACTTAGATGCGAGGTAAAATACTTAGAGTGGAAAAATTCAGTGCTTACGTCAGCCTTTCCGGTAGCGTAATGATCAGTGCAGCCGCCCGGATTGCGGAAGACACAGGTACGATTCCTGGCTGGGTCGGGTAGGCATTTCATTTTTTCACTGTATTTTATAAATCATCATCGTCATCATCATCATCAGC
Source organism: Eudonia mercurella (assembly GCA_963082485.1). NCBI lineage: Eukaryota > Metazoa > Arthropoda > Insecta > Lepidoptera > Crambidae > Eudonia > Eudonia mercurella. The sequence continues at coordinate 199,744 of OY720031.1, read as the reverse complement.
CTATTCTGTGTCCCCACTGCTGGGGCACGAGCCTTCCTTATGGATAGATAGGGAGAACGGGCCATAAACCACCACGCGGGCCCAGTGCGGGTTGATATTTATTAACGACTACTAATGCAGCCGGGACCAACGGCTTTACGTGCCTTCCGAAGCACGGAGGAGCGCGAGATGATAAATTTTTTGGTCACCCATCCGATGACCGGACTTTGCGAAAGTTGCTTCACCTCCGCACTGGCAGACCGGGCGCGTTAACCACTGCGCCATCGAGCTCCTCTTATAAATATTTAAACCAAAAAAGATAAGATACCTACATTTTAATAGAAAAAATCAACCAGCGTCGGGAAGCAAGAGTGGGAATTGAACCCACCACCTTTGGATAACCGGTCCAATTCTCTGACCGCTGAGCTACCGAGGCTAGTAAAATTTTATCTTTTAACTACCTATATATGGCATTTATGAGTTGATGCGCGAGAGTAGAAAAATATTCAAATCAAAGTTGAGATGGTGTCTAAATCATCAAGAACAAATTAAAATGGATTTGCTTGCCCAACATCACTCTAATAACGATTTTCGTGCATTTTGGAGTGGCACAAACAAACAGGCTAGTAAACCTGGCCTCCCTGTGTGCGTTGGCGGTGTTAGTGGTGAAAAACAGATTGCAGACTTGTTTCGGCAGGTTTTCACTGTGGATCCCCCTAGCACTGTCAATGAGGAGGTGAAAGATGCTGAGACGCAAAGTGAGAATCTGGTTATTATATTCACTGCCAAGCAAGTCGCTAGAACTATAAAATCTATCTCAAAGGGCAAATCTCCAGGCCACGATGGTCTCAGCATCGAACATCTGCGATATGCCGGTCCACATCTGCCTCGAGTACTGGCAATGCTGTTCACTCTCTGCGTAGGGCATTCGTATCTGCCGATGGACCTGATGAGGACGGTTGTAGTGCCTATCATTAAAAACAAAACGGGAGACTCCTCTGATGTAACCAACTACAGACCGATTTCGTTAGCAACTGTGATCGCCAAGGTTCTTGACGGCATGTTAAATGAACAGATAAACATGGTTTTCACACCACATGAAAATCAGTTCGGTTTTAGACCCAAACTCTCCACAGAAAGTGCAATTGTGTGCATGAAACATGCCGTCAGGTACTACACCGACAGAAGTACCCCAGTGTACGCCTGCTTCCTCGACCTGTCAAAAGCTTTTGATCTGGTTTCCTATGACATACTATGGAAAAAACTAAGCCAAGTTAAAATCCCTCCCGAATTGATCAGTGTTCTAAGGTTTTGGTATGGAAACCAGATCAACAATGTGCGATGGGCAGGCGTCTTGTCGAACTCGTATAGGCTGAGGTGTGGGGTGAGACAGGGGGGGCTGAGTTCACCGACGATTTTCAACCTTTACATGAACGAACTGATTGTCGCCCTGAGCGGTCGCCATATCGGTTGTCATGTGGAGGGGGTCTGCTTTAATAATATTAGCTACGCTGACGACATGGCTCTTCTGAGTGCGTCGATAGGTGGCTTAAGAGAACTCATAAGTATCTGCGAAGCATATGCTCATGACCACGGTCTCAAATACAACGCAAAGAAGAGCGAACTTATGGTTTTCAAATCAGGGTCTAAATGCCCGATAGATGTGCCACCCGTCATGCTGGCTGGCTTGTCCTTGAGGCGGGTGCATAGGTTTAAGTACCTTGGTCATGTGGTGACAGATGATCTGAAGGATGACGAGGATATTGAGCGCGAACGGAGGGCGCTGTCGGTAAGAGCGAACATGATAGCCCGAAGGTTTGCACGTTGTTCATATCCAATGAAATTAACACTGTTCCGTGCCTTTTGCACCTCTTTTTACACGTGCAGCCTATGGGTTAGACATACGCGACGCGCGCTAGACTCCCTTCGCGTTCAATATAATAGTGCCTTCAGGGCGTTGTTGCGGCTGCCCCGCTTTTGTAGTGCGTCCGGAATGTTCGCCGAAGCCCGCCTGGATGGTTTCCACACCATCATGCGTAAGAGGGCCACCTCCATGGCGCGGCGGTCGCGGGCCAGCGGCAACAGCCTCCTGAGGTTAATTGCGGGTAGGGTGGATGGCCCTTTCATGGGGCACTGGATGTCTTTGCATGCACCAGTGCCTCACAATTATTATTCCTCCGGCGGGAGATAAGAAGAAAAAAAAAATGTTTTCTTTTTATGTCCCGCTGGCCACATTATGAATTTTATATTGTAAATTTTGATTTTAATTATGTGTTTCTGTGTTTTGTCAAATATTATTATAATGAATTGAATTGGATGTGACTTATCTGAATAAATGAATTTAATTAATTAATTAATTAAAATTAGTAAACCGACGAAGTTAGAAACGCCAAAAACTAGAATTCAGTCAAGCAATAGTTACCAATATCTTTACTCAAGCAATCTAGTTAGGTTTCTCAAAGAATTCATAGTGTGAGAAGCTTGTGACAAGCTAGAATTATGGTTATATTCCGTGTGACAGTTTGTGCTATGTCTAAAATAATATAAAATTGATGAATTGTGAGTGCAAAAATTTTAAATAATAAAAATACCAAAAAGATAAGAAAGTAGAAGGATTTTGTTCATGTAAGTAGATCTTTTCAGTGACATTTTGCAGTAAAAAGAGTAGACTATAGATAGGTAGGTACGTTACGCAAACGGACATGGGAAAGGGACGAAGGAGGGTACGATTTACTGAGATGTATTGGCAATATCCTGCGTCGGTGCTGTAGGCGTACGCGGCTCGGCGCACTGATGAAAACGGATGGAGACGGTTACATTTAACTGCTCAACCACGGGGAGTCTGAAAACTCTTTTTTATGTTTTATTTTATAGTTTGATGCGGTTCCCACTTTTAGCCAGTTTTTAAGTATATTATACAATATCAATAAAATTAAATACCCGCCATTACAGATTATTCCGCTTCCATTTTTTTTTAAAGTTTTAAGCAATGTTTATTTTATTTTATGTATTTGTAAGAGATAATAAACATACATTTTACAATTTGTGCCTCATTCTACATGTTCATACTTTAACTATACCAAATCTCACACTCCTCTGTGCTCGCAATTTGCTTAAAGAGGGTACAAAGTTTTCGCTTCACGTATTAATTTATAGATATGAGCAAATCACTTAAGCTAGATACAAATACAAACATAACTAAAGTAAATTTGGTACATTTTGTTTCATATTTAAAATGTAGTGCTCATTTCAGCGCCATGTAACTTATCTCGTAGCATTTCTAAGTTCGTCGGAAAAGCTAGAAATAGCAATTTTGCAGAATCATGACGTTTATTATCATAAAAAATCAATGTGAAACTACAGACTAGTGTGCGTTTTGTTTACTATCCGTATGCATACAATTACTTTAACGAAAACGAAAATTAGTATGGCATTGAAGCAACGCCTCCTGGCGGCATACGAGAAGAGTTAAAATGTTGCCATACAAATCTCGTTCGAACATCAAAAATAACTTACTAAAACTAAAATATAGGTTACGCTTTTTGCTATGGTCATGGACTAATACGAGTAGGTAATATATAGCCCATGCTATGTAGATTATCAGTCCTATAATATTATTAATCCATGCCGGCATACATACACAAATCCTATGACAGTGTAAGTTCTAGATTGACTTTTCTAACTAATAAGTGACGAAAAGAGGAGCTCGATGGCGCAGTGGTTAACGCGCCCGGTCCGCGAGTGCTGAGGTTAAGCAACTTTCGCAAAGGCCGGTCATCGGATGGGTGACCAAACATGTATCATCTCGAGCTCCTCCGTGCTTGTGAAGGCACGTACAGCCGTTGGTCCCGGCTGCATTAGCAGTCGTTAACAACCACTAATCCTCACTGGGCCCGCATGGTGGTTTATGGCCCGTTCTCCCTATCCATCCATAGGGAAGGCTCGTGCCCCAGCAGTGGGGACAAAATGAGCTGATGATGATGATGATGAAGTGACGAAATTATTCCATGATGTTTATTAAAATATTTAAACTTAAAGTAGAGTGAAAAAGCTAACTAAGTCTATCATCTATCGCATTGCGAACATGTAACATGAACATTAAACATTTCCCAACAAAAGTTACAAAGGTGTCAAGATGTCCGTCGGAGATCGTGTACACTTCCCCTCGCTCTGCACCCAGGCCCAACGTTAGCCAGGATTTGTGCTGCCATTAGGGCGGTGTAAGGTTCCAGTCTCCCCTCAACTCATTACTACAGACACTAGTGCTGGTTGGGTTACAATTAACCGGGTAACAGACGCTACGAACACTATAAATAGACACGATGCTGTATATCGTGGTTATTTATAGTGTACTTAGTGTAAGTATACTGTTCGTGTACAAGTTCTTCTGAAAGGCGATACTTTAAAACGATAAGACCGACCAATAGCTTTACATAGAGAGTATTTATGTATTAACCAGTTTCTCACTATATTGTCAATAATTGAGGAGCTCGAGTGCGCAGTTAACGCGCCCGGTCTGCGAGTGCTGAGGTTAAGCAACTTTCGCTAAGGCCGGTCATCGGATGGGTGACCAAAAATGTATCATCTCTAGCTCCTCCGTGCTTCGGAAGGCACGTAAAGCCGTTGGTCCCGGCTACATTAGCAGTCGTTAACAACTACTAATCCGCACTGGGCCCGCGTGGTGGTTTACGGCCCGTTCTCCCTATACATCCATAGGGAAGGCGCGTGCCCCAGCAGTGGGGACAAAATTGAGCTGATGATGATGATGATGATGATGTCAATAATTACGTAATCATTATGAATCCGTTAATACAAATAATTACTCTAATACAAGTGACCATAATAGTTTAAATAGTTATAACTTTATTTTTGATCAGAGTATTATTGTAAATAAAAAGTATGATTTTTCCATATTAATTTAAGTTATTTGCGTAGAGTAAGGGGAGAAACGTCTCCGCATTCTCAAACAACTCAGCCAGCAACGCACAAGCGCGCCAATTAGCAACATTACAGACTGATAAGCATCGAGGAATGAGACGCGCTCCGAGCCCGTTGCACCGCGCACAATCTCATCTTCCCATTAGGAACACACCAGTAAATGACGATAGTTATCCTATCTGGGGTGCCTGGTGCGATCACAAACTGGAATTTGTGCCCAGTAAAACACGTGTCGGGTTATTTTATTATTTATATATTTACACTCTTTTAAATTTACACCATTACCATTTTTTTTTGTTAGGCGGTGCTTGCATCCTAGCTTGATGAACAAATAATTTGGCGGGATTAAATCAATTAATTTAATTGAGTTTTTGTATGCCATGGATTAGCGCAAAGTAACGCCCGATTTCATTAATTACAAACAATATTCTTTTATATTTCTTCTAGATTTATGAAATATTTATAAACGCACGAGAACTGAAACTTTAAGATCGGTCACCCACTCGTAATAATAACGTTATTTATTTGCTTAAGCAATTCCTTTTTCATACTTTATTATTTAACAGAATAGCCATAAAAAATGTTGATTTTTATTTTGTACTAGTGGACCCGGCGGACTTCGTACCGCTTTGACAGTTTCCATTCATTCCCGTGGGAATATCGGAATAAAAATTATCCTATGTGTTAATCCAGGTTATAAACTATCAGTATGCCGAATTTCATCCAAATCCATTTAGTAGGTTTTACGTGAAAGAGTAACAAACATCCACTTTGACAGTTTCCATTCATTCCCGTGGGAATATCGGGATAAAAACTATTCTATGTGTTAATCCAGGTTACAAACTATATGCCGAATTTCATCCAAATCCATTCAGTAGTTTTTAGGTGAAAGAGTAACAAAGATCCATCCATCCATACTTAAAACTTTCGCGTTTATAATATTAGTAGGATTATTTTCTTCCGTTTCTTTTTGTAATTAAGATACTGTGTTACTCTAATTGCCCCTCTCCCGCCCGGTGGGCATTGTGCAGTGAGTCGGCACGGAAACACTGGTTTACAAACGATTGGATTAACATCAGTTTCATTAATGTTGCTGTGTAAGGCTCTAATTATTTTACACAATCATAGTTTTAGTAAAGTAAAGTAAAGTAAATAGCCTATAACTGTCCCACTGCTGGGCAAAGGACTCCATTATTGAAAACAAGTCATAACTACAATTGATGGGTAATGGCTTCATCACCACGCTTGCCAAATGGGATTGGTGATCACAAACCCGGGGTCGGGGTATGCATCGAAAACTACGAAACACACCATGCCCAATCTGGGAATTAAACCTGGGACCTTCGGATCTCGGGCCAAGCGCTTTGCCACTTAGCTACCGAGGCGTTAGCGTAGTTTCAGTACAATCAGCTGAAAGATATACAATGAAAACCTTATTTCATAACATGTTTTGTAGCTGTGATAGTATCAGTTTGGCGCGCTCGCCCGTAGTGTGCTCTCACCCTCACCTGTCTAGGGCCTATATTGACTGCACTTTCAATTTGCTGCAGGTGCAGTAAGTTACAATGCAATGGACGGACCACTTTGTTCCGCGTTAAATACAATGTCGCTGAAACTCGAGTTTCGCTGACAAAGTCTGCGCAAATCTCCTGCAGAATTCAATTTGTATTGTTCTATCAGAAAATGACTCGCAAGAGAGAAATCTTGTACTATTTTCACCGATGCTCCTAAAATAGAAAAAATAGGAGACAGCATCATGTTTTGCTCTGATTTTAATAATTAACTTAAACATAAATTAACAAATAACAGTTCCAAAACATTTTAATTAATCGAAAACCTAAACTAAGAAAGTTACTTATAATAATTTATATATTTGACTATTTAACTTTAACTTTGAAAGTCATGTCATGGACTGCGCCCGAAACTGTTTTTACAGACTTAAATTACTATACAAAATAAGACCTTATATTAGCATAGAACTTAGAATTAAATTATGTGAGTCCCTTATTCTCTCCAAACTCAACTATTGTGATGTTGTTTATGGTCCATGCCTCCTGTCCAGGTCTGCTGGGCTTGTCCAACGTGTGCAAAATGCTTGTGCTCGGTTTTGCTACCACATCCCACCTCGGTCGCACATCACGCCCTTTCTTAATGCAGCCGACTCCCTTAAAATGGAAGCACGCAGAAGGCTTCACCTTTCAACCTTATTGTTTGGTGTCATCAGCACGGGGAGGCCACAGTATCTTTACAACAAACTGGTATGGGTTCAAGATCGCATCAGATATCAGAAAAGAGCATGTACTCACGTCTTTGTGACTGCCAAACACCGAACAATGGCTTTTAGAGGGTCCTTTAGATATGCCGCCTCTCAGTGCTGGAATGACCTTCCACCACCGATACGTGACCTAAAAACAAAGTACACATTCAAACTTAAAACTAAAATGCATTTTCTTAAATTACAAAAAGAAAAAGAACTTCGTTGACTGGACACTTACTTACGGTTTCTTCACGACAAGGGTTGATGCGGCTGTAGGGATTATTTTTTTTGTCTCTCGCCATGTTGTGGAATTTGCGCATGAGTGAACATTGTGCACTTCATAATATAAGTTATTTTTCCATTGCCACGTCGACGACCAACACACGTGGCAAAGACATAGGGTTAATTAAACCAATAGATAACTTTCTTTTTGATTTGACTTTGACATGCATGGTTAAATTATTAATTTTAATTTTTCTTCTTCTTCAAAGAGTAGAGTTATATTCTTCTTCTCTTTGTTGGTTGATTTTAAAGTAGGTTTATATATCTTTTCTTTCTCTTTTCTTGTTTCTTTTGTTCGGTGAAGGCAAAGGCAAGGGCATAGTGAACATGCAGCCATTCTATATATATATATGTATATTTTATTTTTATTTATTTTTTTCTTAATGTATGTGTAAGTGTTTTTAAGTATATAATTTTCCTATTAGTATTTATGTAGTATATTATTTTTGTCACACCACAAGTCGTCGCCACTTCACTTTCAGGGAGCTGTCTGAAAACCAGCGCTTCTGTGGCACTATGTGTATTGCCACAAAAGCATTGCTGAGACAGCTACCCGTTGGCCTTGCACATATCATAGTTATTTATAGTGTTCTTTCTCTTTTATTTTATTTCTATTTTTTTCTTTTTGTGATTGTGTTAATTGTTTTAAGATGTTCTTCTGTTTTATTTTATTTTTATTTTTCTCATCTGTTTGTATTTGTTTTTGTGCAGGTCAATAAATGTTTCTTATTCTTATTCTTATTCTTATTCTTATTTATTTATTTCGATTCAATGCTCAATATTACCAAAACCAAACCTATCGAATGTATATTTTATGCTCGATTTCACCAACAACCCTTTATTCTTCAATTCTACCTAAGCAACGTTAGGTGAAGGTTAAAGCTTCAACAACCGTCAATTAAAATAGCTTAAGTATCTCCTATAACTTAGGGATGTCGGTGAAAACGGGTATAAACCTCAACCAAACTTCCGACCACTTAAACGACTATACTCCAACCAACGTTAACGACCAAATAATTGTCTGCAATGCCACGCCTGACGTGTCGTTCACTGTATGTCGGAACTTTAGTAATTAATACCTTTCTTACCCAGGTGCTTGTTCTCACGGGGCTCGCGAAAGCACCACTCTTTCTAACACCACATTTTATTCTGAACTCTAAACTAATAGTGCTAAGAGGAGTTTTTACAAAGCTACCAATTTGTTAGCTTTATGAAAATCGATATCTATTTTGAGCTGCGTTTTGTTCCGCGTCCACGCTACGAGCCCGCCAGCCTCGGCGTGATTTATGACTTCCAACCGCATTTCTTATAGTTAAGCCCTGCTCTGGTTTGTTCGGTAGTAGGCTTACATACCCTGAAGATAATGGTTTGATACAAAAAGGTTCTAAATACATATGTGTATGGAAGTGTTTGAGCGTCGTTGGCCGTGTTTTTGTGTTGTAAAAAGAAGGTCGGTTTAAGTTTCTAAAAAGAGATTCAATGTCGACTGGCCGCTTATGAAGAAAATAGGCTAGGTTGTCAATATTTGAAATAAGGAAGTTTTGTCTGTTGTTGTTTTACTGTCTTTATTTTAAATACATCAAATTTTTTCTCATAATATAAAATAAATCTATTTTATTATTATTATGCGTTGTGTTAACTACAGAAAGCTTACATTACTTCCACAACGCCACCTTTAACAGGCGTGAAAAAACTAACATAGCAAAAGAAAGAACAGAAAAATTTAAACTCTACCTTACTTCCGCACTTTAAATTTTAAGCTTTAATGACTACTTATTATTAATAACTTCTCATTGTAGAAAAGTGCTTTACAGTGCCCGCTCACGACGGACTTATTGTAGGACCGATAATCTGACCGATTTTTTTGCCGGTTATATCACCTATTTCGTGACTGACTTTTTCGAGGACGTGTGCGTATTTAAAAAGTCGGCCACCGATTATCGGACGTGACCCCCCCCGGCACTTTTAACATAAATAATCAATGAATACTTTTACTATTAAAATCTTAGTTTCTGTAATAATTTCAGTTTTATTGACGAGTGCGACAGTTGCGTTCAAATATACAACCTGCTGAATGTTTTAAAACCTATAAAATACAACTAACCGGAAAGAAGATATTCTAATCGCACTGCTTTGTATTCACCAGCTAACAATAAACAAAGCAACTGTATATAACTAAAGTAGGTACTTGTCCCTTGTACGAGCCAGTTTGACTACGTACACTTGAGGATGCTGTTAGTTGATTGAAGTAGTTGTAGTTGTGGCACGCAGACAAAGAAATCACCAAAGTTAAACGGTTTGTTTATTTTAAACTCCCAAGTAAATACAGTAAATAAGTTGTAGGTAACTCTTTGCTAGACTGTTCAGTGCAAGCGTATTTGCGTACTACCACACTAAATAATATATATTAATAAAGTAAACAATAATTAGGCGCGACCCAAAGTAGGTCGCTAAGTCAGCTAAATATGTACGGTGGTGAGACCGTACATGTTGGCAACCAGAAAAGAAAGAAACAGTCGAGATAAAGAGGAACCCTTACAAAGCAAAAAATCAATTTTCAAAGTTAAAAGCGACGTTGCTTGTCCCAGCAGCAGGTCCGCGGCCAGCACGCTCATCCCGCAGGTCTCTTGCGCTAGAACTTGATGGCTTAATCTTGACTCTCTCTTCCCGAGGTTGCTCCCTCTTAGGTAAGGTTTGTAGTTCGATATCTTCATATACAGGTTGATTGCCTGTTGTCCGCTTTTTTGCCCATTGGGGACATGAGACTGCTCCACATCTTTTCAACGCCCATACGCTAATGAAAATGATGCCCAGACCCATCAGGGAATAACAAATGGCATATTGGTGAATGTCATGCGTACTGATAGACACCGGCAGGTGATCCTCCTGAGCGCGAAGAGAATTCAGTTCTTCATCCACCTTTCTCAGTCTCGAATCTTCAGTCAGCTGTAAATGCGACAGATTGTAGTTGTAGTGCTTTACGTTGACGATGTTATTTATAGGTGAGTTCAGTGACGGTGTCATTAAGCTATAGTTGAGTTTTACGTTACTGTAATATTGATTGTGCGAGTGAATAATTGACTGCTCCGATTGTAGCACACATCCTTGTGCCAAAGTTACAATCCCGGAACTATTCATCATATGTGATGACATAATATCATTCTCACATATAGTTCGTAGTGTACACGTTTCGCAACAAATCGTCAACCAGCTGTTCGGTGCATGCAATTTAATCCATGTTTCCTTGCAGACTATTGTTTTTATTCCGCAGGGCGACGCCGAGCGATGACCCAGTAATTTTGCTTCGCAAGGCGCATTGTTGTTATGTAAATCCGAGACTGGCAGGTTCTTGTTACAAATATAATTATCTATCTTTATCTGTATGCACGAGTTCATGTCGCCTTCGGTTAAGGAAACATATGTACTCTTCTCTAAGTCCACCGCAATGTATTCGGAACTCAGTTGCATTGCGATTCTTCCTGTTTTAGTAGTGACTGGTAATGGAATCGCTCGATATAATTTAAAGTCTTCGTTCGAAATCAGTGGAATGTGCATCTCAAATAGGAAGTAAGTTTTTGTTACTCGAGCTTTAACGTACAACAATTTATATAAGTCTTTTATATCTCCTTTAATGTTTTCTATAGGCAAGGCCAGTGATCTTGGTAATTTCCCAGATATTTCGGTTATCTGTTTCATAAGATTTGCTGGAGTTATCAAATGCACGTCTATCTGACCCTTGTATACGTCAGTTAACGTATTGAAAAATAGATCTTGCATTTTCTTTAATTTGTTTATAAGTAGATAACATGCGAGCGATTCCGAACTAAAATAGCTCGTGGCCATTGCGATTTCTATCTGTGATTCTATTCGTGCAAGGTTCGACTCCGTTTGGTTGATAAAATTATCCATTATATTAAGTTGGCGGTTTATGTTATTTTCGCTTGTCTTTAAAATGTTATTTTGTAGCTCCACAATTGATGTTTGATTTCTCATTAAGTCCAATAGATGTTTTTCATTGGTCTGGATTGATTCTATGTCATTGTTGTATTTTTCGGCAAAATTTTGGTCTAAAATTCCAAATAGGCTGTTTGCTATCGAGCCCACTCCATTGATAAGACCTCGCTTCTTCCGGTCACTGAGATGCTTATGGGGAGCTAGCAGGATACTGTTGTAGTAGTTGATAGAGTCCAATTCGTGGTACAATTGTTCCAGGGTAGCCTTGCAGTATCGAGGATCGGTTTTTTCACACAGGCTGCTGACACCCTCTAGGTAGCTTTTCACCCGTTGTGTTGCATCAAAGTAGTTAGTTAGGTTATAGTACATGAGTAGTATCCATTCGTCATGTATCGTTTGTATTTTCCCAATAGCGTCATAGTAAACTGGGCGTCCGGCTTCTATGTTGGTAATCTGAGCCCCCGGCGTCGCGTCGCTGCCTTTGGTACCTGTTGCCTGGGCGCGTGCGCTTGTTACCATAAGAATCATTGTAAACAAAGCTGTAAATAGTGCAGGCAAGCCTTTTTTGGTTGTTTTCTTTGTATTTGTAATTAGGTTCTCAGTGTCATTTGTTGATGACGATTTTTTGTTATAACAATGAGTTTCCTCTATTTTTCTTGTTTTAGGCTGTTTATCTATGTATATATTTTTTAAGTCTGTGTTACAGTTTTGTAACGGCAGCGGAGCTAATTTTACTATAGGCCGCTTCATAGTTCCAGTTTTCGTCTTGATTGTAGTTACTCTAACGTAGCCATCGGAACCAGGATGTAGTTGCATAACCCGTCCCAAAGCCCATTTTCCAGGGGGAAGGTTGTTTTCCTTAACCAGAACGATATCGCCTACTCTAATATTTGCCTTTGGAGTATTCCATTTAGCGCGTGTTTGGAGTTGATTTAGGTAGTCGCTGCACCAGGTTTTCCAGAATTGCTGGAACATGTGCTCTGTGAGTTGCCAGCGACGCCTGATATCGAGGCTGTTGATGTCTGTGTAATCAGATCTTGGAAGTGACGTTGTTGGGCTGCCGGTGAGAAAGTGTCCGGGAGTGAGAAAGTGTCCGGTGAGAAAACTCCTCGGGATCTTCGGTCAGCGGGCATAGAGGTCGGGAGTTCATACAAGCTTCGATCTTGGTAAGTAGCGTAGTAAATTCCTCGAAAGTAAGCTTCTGATCCCCAAGCACTCGTCGCAGATGATATTTGAGCGATTTCACGGCCGCCTCCCACAGTCCCCCAGCGCTGGGCCAGGCCGGAGTGTTAAAATGCCACTCCACTTCTAGTTTCGCAATCTCGTCAAAGAAATCTGGAGACATTAGTTGTTGAAACTCTTCAAATTCAGCGCGTAACAGCTTTGCGGCTCCGGTAAAGTTTGTTCCGCAGTCGGAGTATACATGTTTTGGGGTGCCGCGTCTAGCACACATTCTTTGGAATGCACTTATGAAGGTTTCTGTACTCAGGTCTGATACCAGCTCGATATGCACAGCTTTAGTGGCCATGCATACAAAGATAGCTATGTACCCCTTTGATGTACGTACGCCTCTTCCTTTATTCAGCTTGACCTCCACGTGGCCAGTGAAGTCGACGCCTGTGTTAGTGAAAGGTCTTGCTGGATTCACTCGAGGTTGCGGTAGGTCACCCATCAGTTGATGAGTTTGACTTGCTTTGTAGCGATGACATTGGACGCAGTTACGTAGTTGTGACTTGACCGTTCGGTTTCCGCCAACAATCCAATACCTTTGCCTTATGTAAGTCAAAATAAGTCGAGCTCCACCGTGCAGCATCTTTAAGTGGGCCTGATCGATTAGAAGTTGAGTGAATCGTCCTTGATGTGGTAGAATGATGGGATGCTTTGTTTCGAATGGTAGCCTTGAGTTGTCCAGTCTTCCACCAACGCGAATGATCTTGTGTTCATCCATATAAGGGTATAGTTTGAGAATTGAACTCTTATTTGTTACAGGCTCCATCTTGAGAAGACGTTTGTAATCGTCACCAAGTTGCGATTTCTGTACAAATATAATTATCATTTTAGTCGCATCCGCTATATCCGCCGAAGTTAGGTATGGCGTGTTTTGTTTCGTAATGTGGCGAATTTTTCCGACAAAGCGCATAATCCAGGCCATGATTCGCTGTATTCGTGTTAATGAACTGCGTTTATGTAGCAATTCATAAATAAAGTTATTATTCCATTTGTTCTCTAAGGTTGTCACTTCTGTTTTAGCGACGTCTGTTTGAGTTGTAAACAAACAAGTCATTGTTTCTTGTACTTGTTGTTCATGATGTAGTTTGAGAAATTCTGGACCATTCCACCAAAGGTCGAAGTTGGCAAGTTTCTTTGGATGCATCCCTCTGGATGCGCAATCTGCAGGGTTTTGTTCTGATGGAACGTAGTGCCATAGGTTTGCAGGGATCACTTGCTTTATTTGTGTGACACGATTAGCTACATATCTCTCCCATCTTGATGTATCACCTTGTAGCCACGCTAAGACAACTTGAGAGTCACTCCATGCCTTGATCGTGATGTTGTATCCGGCAAGTGATTCCTTTATTTTTTTTATGAGTTTGGCTAAAAGTAATGCTCCACACAACTCTAGCCTGGGTAAAGTAGCTTTCTGCGATAAGGGGGCAACCCTAGTCTTCGCAGTGAGTAGCGTTATAGTCGGTGTTCCTTGTTCATTGATAATGCGACTGTATACGACACAGAAATATGCCCTTTCGCTTGCGTCGCCAAAGCCGAGTAATTGTATTTCGCGGCTCGTGCCGCCGATCCATCTGTTCAGTTTCATGTTTCTTACTATAGGTAGCTCCGATTTCAGATCATGCCATTCATCTTGTATATCGGTTGATAACTTTCCATCCCAGCCTATGTTATTGTTCATCCAAACTTTTTGAAAAAGTAGTTTAGCTGCCACGGTTATTGGTGACAACCACCCCAAAGGATCATACAGTTTTGAAATTTCTGAGAGTAGTTGCCGTTTAGTTAGCGTTCGTTCATTTGAAGTTTCCAAGTTCCAGTTGAATAAAAATGAGTCAGTTTTTGGGTTCCAACCAAGGCCGAGCGTTTTGGTAGATTCTTCGTTCTTAAAATCAAATACATTCTGTGTAGAAATTTGATTATAATCCAGTGTTTTTAGTAAAGCAGGATCGTTAGATAACCACTTTCGTAGATTCATCCCACCGCCTTTCAACAAGGTAAGTAAGTCTTGCTGTAGTTTTAGAGCACCCTGGAGCGTACTATGGCCATACAGCAGGTCATCGACGAAGAAATTGTTTTGCAAGACTTCAGCAGCCTCCGGGTACAGGTGACCATCGTCGATAGCTAGCTGTTTCAGAGTTCTCATAGCCAGCCAAGGTGCACTTTTCATCCCGTAAGTGACAGTGCCAAGTTGGTATTCTTGTAGCGGCTGATGGGGCGAGTCCCGCCAGATGATTTTTTGTAAAGGTTGTTGCTCATCGGCCAGCCAGATACAGCGGTACATCTTTTCAACATCAGCGGTGAAGACGTATTTGAAGGTTCGCCACATCAGAATGAGAGCGATTATTTCTTTTTGTAGATTCGGACCCTTTTCTTGTAAACTGTTTAAGCTATAACCGCTTGTAGTCTTTTGAGATGCGTTAAAGACGGTTCTCAGCTTAGTAGTAGTTGAATCCTCTTTCAGCACCGCATGATGAGGTAGGAAACATTGTGTTGTTGAAGTTTTCAAGCTATTGGCTGGTCTCATGTGGTTTAAATTGATGTATTCCCTTATGAAGTCCTTGTACATGTCCTTGAGTTTATCGTTGCGCTCGAGTCTTTTTTCTAGTTGTAAAAATTGGGAAACGGCTATAGATCTCGAGCTTCCCAGCTTTTTCTCAAAATCAGGTATAAATGGCATCTTTACTATGTACTTTCCATCCAAAGCTCGTTGAACGGTTTGGGAATAGTATGTTTCGCATTGATCGTTAGCAGACTCATCGTCCTTGCCGGGGTTGATATCTTCATTTTCCCAAAATTTGGTTAGCTCGTTCAAATCGAGCAAAGTCACATGACAGTTGTATGTTTTTAATTTTCCGCATAAAATCCACCCCAGCTTAGTTTGTTGCGCAATAGGAGATTGAAGTTGACTGCCTTTCAGGACCCCATCCAAAATAACTTCAGAGTAGATATCCGCTCCCAATAAAATATCTACCGGGTTTGCAATGTTGTACTGTGGATCTGCAAGCTTCAAATTTTCCAGGTGTAGCCAGTCGCCTTTATTGAAGGTACAGTTAGGTAAGTTGTTAGTTAGTTTGCTCATTATAAGGGCTTGAACGTTTAGAGTGTAATCTGAGTGTATTGACTTGCAGGTAAGTTGCAGTTGCCCTTTACAATTCCCAGATACGGAACCTACTCCTGTTACCGTAGCATTAAGGCTTCGTCTGGGTAGTCTCAGCAGTTGAGCGGCGTTCTGTGAGATCAAATTAACCTGCGAACCTTGATCCAACAAGGCTCGAAGTGTGATACTTGTCCCGTCTGCGGACAAGACACTGAGTTGTACAGTTGGTAACAAAACTTCTATTTCATCTCCAGATAAATGATTAGAGCTTTGCTGCTGTTGGAGTTGAGAAGTAGATGCAGCTGGCCGCTGGGTTGAATATTTTTTTGTGTTATTTCTAGTTTCAATCGATTTGTTTACATTAGCGTTATTATGCAATAGTGTATGATGGTTTGCATTGCACTCTTTGCACTTTTTCGTTGATTGACATTCTTTGTTTCCATGGCTGAATAAACAATTTCTGCATACATGCAATTTCGCAACAGTGTTCGCTCGCTGCGCTGTGTCCATTTCAATGAACCGTGCGCATTGCATTAGCACATGGCTTTGCTCGCATAGAGGGCATTGTCCGTACGTAGCGTGATAGACTTTGGAGTTGTCATTTCTTTTGATATGTTGGTAGTTAAACTTCTTCGGATGAAAGTTCTTGTTAAAAGTTCTCGGAATAGGAAAGCTAGTAGTTGGCTTGTATGTTTCTTTTTTTGAAGTTTTCAGGCTCTCGTATGCCATGAATTTGCTTTCAAGGAAAAATAGAAAATCATTTAAGCTCGGCAAGTCTCTATGGTTTGGAAGCTCCTTTACATATTCGTTCAGTGTGTTGGAATCAAGTTTTAAAGTCATAAGATGAACGATTAGCGGATCCCAGCTAGCCGTGTCGACTCGTATGTTTGCCAGTCCGTTTAAACATTCGTTTATGACGTCATGCATTCGTTTCAGGTTGTAGGCATCAGGCTGTTGAATAGTAGGTAAGTTGAGTATGGTGTTAACGTATGACGTAAATTGTAGCCTCGTGTTATCATAGCGTTGAAGAAGTATTTCCCAGCATGATGTGTAGTTTTCTGCACTTATGCTCAGATGCTGTACCAATCTCTCAGCTTCTCCACGCAATCTGGTCTTCAGATGTTGCATCTTTTGAGCTTTATTGATCAACGGGTTGTCATGGATGGTTTCCAAGTAAAGATCCTTGAAGGAAATCCATTGCGTGTAGCTCCCGGAAAACTCGGGCACTTCAATGCGTGGTGTTGACCGTTCGTAGTGGCCAGTCGACCAAATTTTACTGTTAAGTATTTTCTTTAGGTCGTCATACTTATCTTCGACTTGTACAAAAGTAGCGTAGTACTTTTCACCACTTTCTCCCTTCAGTGATGATTCAATGTCCCAGTGAAGCTTCTCAATAAGTTCCCATTTTGTTTTTAGTATTGAAAGATGATCCTCGAATTCCCATTTTTCAGAAATTTTCTTTAAATCTATTTTAGACATAGCTCTGTCGATGGCTTTGAAGTTATTTTCTTGTTTTGACAATAAGGACTTGATGTTCTCTGTTGAATCTTCGCCTACTAGTCCGGCTATATCAAACTTTACCTCCTTAGTTACTCGGCCCAGTAAAGCTTGCATATCATCCTTAGTTGTCTCATACAAGTTCTTAGTTTTTTCATATATGTTGTCCGAAAAGTAAGTTATATTTTTGTCGTCAATTTCTTGCAAAAGAAGTTCATGTCTCTCCGCAAAATCATCCCATTGCAAGTCAAGAGACACAATACGTTTAGTTAAGTAGTCTTCCGTTTTCCGAACTTTAGAGTCTTTCTTATAGTTCGTACACAAAGTTTTGATGTTTTCAAAGCACGCTTGCTGCAGCTGTAGTTTGTCCATGTTGATGGTGGCTAAGATGTTGGTAAAAGTTGAATCAAAGGCTTGACCCTTACACGCAGTTCACGTTGAAAGAGATAAGCTTGAAGTTGCACTGTGTTAGTTTAACACAAAGTTGACCTTGAATCGTAGCTCTGAAGTCAGTGCTGTAGACTCGAAGTGATCGCTGATAGTCGGTGTTTAGTGTTCTACTCACTCCGTAACAATATATACAACCTCTCAATTTGACTGGTGAGACCCGCTTGTGGGAGGCCAGTCAAACCGATTTGCTACTGTTACAAGCACAAGAAACACTAAAACACTAATAATTCTCGAAGGACCATTAAAATGTACGAGCCAGTTTGACTACGTACACTTGAGGATGCTGTTAGTTGATTGAAGTAGTTGTAGTTGTGGCACGCAGACAAAGAAATCACCAAAGTTAAACGGTTTGTTTATTTTAAACTCCCAAGTAAATACAGTAAATAAGTTGTAGGTAACTCTTTGCTAGACTGTTCAGTGCAAGCGTATTTGCGTACTACCACACTAAATAATATATATTAATAAAGTAAACAATAATTAGGCGCGACCCAAAGTAGGTCGCTAAGTCAGCTAAATATGTACGGTGGTGAGACCGTACATCCCTATTATGTCGTATATGATTGTTCTGATTATTCGAGCCAGGCGCGAACCCCGGCTGTGGAGAGGGTCGTTAAGATCAAAGCGATAGGCCACACCGACTGATCGACCGTGCGAGGATCATTAGTTTAATGAATTGGAATATTGTGGTTACGTAACACAAGCCTCTAAATTTATAAGGGGATCTGGTCACACCTTCAATCATCATCAGCCTAAACTAGTCCACTGCTGGGCATAGGCCTCTCCGCTTGCACACCACTGGGCACGATCCGCGGCTACTCTGATCCAACTCTTGCCAGCCACCTTGCGAACTTCAGCTTGCTGATCCTGTGGGCTATATTGACGACACACTTTAATTAAATGAATCCTCAAAAATGGAACAAGCTTATGCCTGCTTTGAAAAGCCCTGAGTGCCTTACAAATAAATAAAGAATAGGGTCCGAATAGTTATTCCGTGTTTCCTTCCTGTCATGTAAACGTCATTTCAAATTAGAGTAAAAGAGACAAAACACGGAATAATTATTTGGAGCTTATTCTTTGTTTATTTGTAAGGCACTGAGTTTTTATATAATATTTCAAATGGTACCGTCAACCGTTACTTTAGGGCAGTGGTTCCTAACCTTTCTCCGACAGTGGACCCTTTTCCTAATTTATTTGTTACATAAACTGTAAATACAAAAATAAAGTTTAAGCTTTATTCAAAACTTAGAAAGTATTTGTAGCGAAAGTTCAGTAGTGACAGTTTATCTTCACACACTTCACGCTACCAAAAATGCTGATGCGAAACATTTCATGTTTCACCCTGGGACCAAGGAATTAGCAAATAGTTAACGTAGGTGATAGTGCCGGAATTAAAAAATAACACTGTAATGCCTTTTTGAAAATTATTGTGTGGATTTAGTTATGTTCTGTCCCGCGGACCATTACCGATGCTCTCTTGGACCACCAGTTGGGAACCACTGCTTTAGGGTATCAAGGGTAACATTGATAGCAGCTTCAAAGTGCCTTGTGTGAATTTTATTCAGTACTCTGTCACGGCGTTACATGGTTTATAGTAAGACTAAGTAGTAAGTAATTTCACATTCGCACATCTGTAGCTGAGCTGAGTTAAACCCCGCGTTATGCGACAGATAGCCGTAATCCGTCTTCAGAGCTTGGATTCGTAAATAAGATTTGAGTCTGATGGAATTGGCGTGATCGAATCGAACAGAGTTTATAAAGAAAATAAATAAAAATGTTTTACGTAATCATAACCTTAAGTCGTGTACTTTTTGAAAACATAAGGATTTCTATAATTAGCATAACTAATAATGTGGCATAAATAATAATAAATAAAATAAATGAAGTCATTTATTGCAGACAATTAGATCCATGTGTTAGTAACAATTGAAACTTAAAAACTATGTTAGTAACAACAATACAATATTAAACTAAATTAAAATAATTCATTGGTCGGTTCACTGAAGTACACGTTTGAAAACATGTAGTTCATTGAACCGTCCAAAAAATGTCGAGTCCATCCGGTCACCAATCATCTTTAGGACTGTGTTGCTGGTCCCCTGAGCTCGCAGCAACATCGAGGCAGCCTTTTTTCGCATAATTGTAGCGAAGACATTAGCGTCTGCATAGCATAACTTTGTAAATTAATCTGGGGGCACGGCAGTGCCCACGCAAAGTCGAGCAAAAAAGCGTTACGGCGCGGCCGTACCGTCCTTTTCTCGAAACAGTTCAGGCCATTTTCGTCCCCCTATAACTTCGTTGTGGATAAAACTAGAAGCCTGAATTTTTAATAACCAAGCAGACATTGTAAAAACACGGTATATTTCAATTTCGTTAAATTTTAACTCGTAGTTTAAGAATTATAACTAGTCAAAGTTTCTTAATTTTGTCACTCACTGACTGACTGACCAATCATCAAAACTCTAGGGCACTTCTAGCAAACATAGAAGCTTCAAATTTAGAATACAATTAGTGTTTAGTGTATAAATCAAGAAATAACTAAAATATTTTGCTATTTCGGTCTTCTAGATACACTTACTGTCCATTTGTGTTTTTGTAATATATTATCTAATTTAATATAATATAATATGTATTACTTGTGAGATATATTGTGTTTTCATGCGATGGCAAAGTCAATCCATTTGTTTAAAACACAAAAGATTTTTAATATTGATGTTAAGTAGCCAGCCGGCTATCGGTTTGCGGGGCCCATAGCGCAAACGCCAAGCTGTCAATATGGAGTACCCCGTCTAGTCAGACGTTTCGCCGAGCTAGACGTAGTAGGCGATGATGGCCAGGAAGGATCAAGGAAAGAAAAGGTTTGTGAGCCAACAGCTCGCGCCTATATCCGTTGCTATCCTTGCCAGCCGCGTGTTTGGTGCCTCCAATTGGCACGCGCTACCTGCAGGCGTCACCGGGGCGCCAGTGCAGGGCTTATTTTTGGGGTTAACGCCTCCGCGATTACACCTCGTGTTCACTTGCTCTTTGAGAGCCAACACCCAAAGCACTGGTGTTTCAAGTTTTCCCTTATTAAATAAACTACGTTACTAATTAACACTCCACGATATTTGTCCTGACTAGGACATTACAAAAATACTTTAAACTCTCAAAGTTGGACTATTTCCTGGTATTTCTCTCGTCAGAGGTTCATATTCACAAGTTATCAAAAAGCAATGCGCAAGCGCCGGCGCCATACATATATTACCAGCTTCGTCTGCTATTCGGTGCAAACTGACCGATGCCTATCTTCCGGTGGCCATCTTTTTTGTTTTATTTAACGGCACCGTGAAACTGGACATTTTGGCCATACAGCCTAACAGTCTGTTCCGAACAATTGATATGGTCACTATAAGATGTTGTTAGGTTAGCTAATTACGTAATAATTTGAGACAGAAGGTCCCTTAAGTAGGGACTGAATAAATTACCCGACTTGGTATTACATGGATCTCACAACTTTTTACGGTAGAAGAACTGAGTTGCGAGACTTGGTTTTTTTACAAGTTTGTTTTTGATGGCTTTAATATATCGCTGAAAGACTTATACGCACTTAAAGATACAAAATGAAGATGTTTAAAATCGCATAAATTATTTTGACTATGCGTTATTTAATGTTTTCTACTAAATATTTGATCTTTGTATTTTCCATAAGAATAAAAATTAACTAAAATTATTAATTTAATAATCCATTTATTAAATTCGATGTTTTTAGTTGGATATTAAAATTTACAAACACCAAACACAAAACAATACGTTAAACAAAAAACTTAACAGCATGTAGTAAAGCAATAGATTAAGCACACATTAATTTTTGCCCGGGCGCAGCGGGGCGGGTTTTAATTATCCCGGGTGAAATCTTGGCTGACATCCGGGTGACGGATGCACCACAGCGCGCACAGGGCGACGCGACGCGAGCTAACGTAACTTGATTATCGCAGCTCGGGCGACGCGGAGCCATATTCCACTATTTTTAGACAGCACTGGCCAGAAATAGGGGAATGAACTAGAAAGTACATTACAAATTTCACACTTGAAAAAAGCGCCTCACGACCTTTCGCAATACGACTCCTGTATTTTTATTTGAAGCTGCCCAGAAATCTACATAAAATACTTTACTCTTGAAAAAGCAGTATTTTAGCTTTTTGGTGCAGAACTTTTATAATAGTCGCATGTAAATGTCTAGAATTCTGGATGATGGATGCTCCGGGATTCCGCGCAACGCAACTTAATTATGATGGACTGTACTTTTTGTTCTTAGTCTGGTCACGCCTGGCGACTGACGAGTTATGTTCAATAAAGTGTGGACTTCAATAAACGTATATCGGTTATTTAATACACAGCGACCATCCTTGTCCTATTGTATCCTAATTCTTTCGCATCCCTACCAATAAGTTGTTTTACACAATTTTTTTTTGTAATTATTCTATAATACGACCTTAGTTTTAAACTTTGGTTTTTATATATATTTAAATAAAAGAAAAGGATATAAGAATAACGAAACTTTGTTTGTGTTATAAAAACTAAATATTATTATAGCGTTAACATTATGTTATTAATAATTTGAAACTCAATATTTTATGACGACCAACACTTCATTCTTTCATCTCCTCAGTCAACCGCCAGTATACCACCTCTGTGGTCTAGTGGTTAAGACCACCAGTTTAGACCCAGAGGTCCTGGGTTCGATTTCCAGCGGGGGGTACATGTTTGTGTACTCGGTTTGGTTTTTGGTAGGACTCGTTTGTCCGCCTGGCTAGTTTAGCTACCACCATCTTATCTAAATATGTCACCATGACATCAATGTTTGTAGCATTGTTGTGTATGAGATAAGATAGCCAGTGCCTCACTAGTTGAGGATTCCGGGTGAAGTGCGCTTCCACCAATTGGCCTTATCATCACTTAAGGCGAAGGGTAAGGCACACTAGCGCCGCTAATGGATTTAATTTGATAACTGCTTAACTGGATATTTTTTCATACATTGCGGACCTTCCGACACTAGGCAAACATCTATTATTTAATAATTGTGCACTACTTTTAGATTTGTTCTTGTATTCATTCGTTAACACTAAAAGTGGCCATTGTTTGTGAATAAATGCGATAGCCCGTTTTGTGAATAAACCACGCAACAAAAAGTAGTGCACAATTATTAAATAAATACTATGGATGCTTTCCTGTTATCGGACGGTACGCAATGTTTAAAAAAAGATCCGGTCCGTTAGTAATTGTCAAATTATCAATTGGTGGCGCTAGTGTGCCTTACCCTTCGCCTTAACATCGGGTGAGATCAAAGCACGATTTATATTTACTCATGTGGCATGGTGCTTACCAGTAAATTTAACAAAAAAAGTCGAGTCGACACGCCGCGCGCCGCCAGTATTAAATAATAAAACGCGAATGACTTCTAATAAAGTGTTTCATTTGAACTCTATAATTAGGCATATTTTATGAACAAAGTTATCAGCAGTGTGATCTGCCATCGCGCGCCGAATCTGTGGCGGTGGGGGGCGCGGGGCGTTGCCATGGCGACGCAGGTGCGACGATCAATACAGGTGTGGGCCAAACATCGGCTTTCGGTACACCCCATATAGTGTTGTACGCAAATCTAGCCGTCAATGAATGGACCAGATTGGGGGCGGATAGCGCTGTACACGTTGCAGGGGATCACGGCCTTTGTGGCTGAAATCGGCTTACCACTATTCTATCAAGAATTTAATATTACCATAAAGTTTTAGTAGTTTTACTAACAACATTGGTAGATAAGTTGTATAGTAAAGTAGACTATATTCACTATAGACAGATATAGAGTAAAGAATAAATAGACAAATAAAGTTATTCCATTCTACTCATAGTGCATTTTGTTTGAAGTCGGTGACATTGTATCGGGCCGTCCGCCGGGAGTCGCTACGGGCGGCGGCGGCGCGGCCCGGCGCTGTCTCGTAACGTCGTTACGAGAACGGCTACGATGCGCTACGGTGCGCTGCGTTCCCGTCAGCGGGCGATTCGTAGCAAATTAAATTTACTCTCCTCAAAGCATAAAGAGTTGTTCTAGTAATGTTATGATAAACTTTGTTAAAATGTTTTTGTTTTGTTTGTATAATTTTAGCGCAAATTTTGTTGCGAAACAAATTACAAAAACACAAATGCTGAAAAAATTTCCACGAGCAGGATTTGAATCTGCACCCTTCTGACATACCGGGTCAGGTGCTCTCCTAATTGAGCTATCGTGGTTCTAACCAGCCCGCCGAAATTATTCAACACTATTTACTTACTTTGAAAGCTGGTATGTCAGAAAGGTGCAGGTTCAAATCCTACTCGTGGAAATTTTTACAACATTTGTGTTTTTGTAATAAACTTTGTTATTGCACAGATAATGAAAAACAGCTCTCTCCTTTGTTATTAGACCGTCTGTTTCTTTATACGGTTTTCGAAATAGGTTGTTATTAGTATCGAGCTAATTTAATACACGCTTTCTTAGGCTTATGTTTAGTCTGCAACTTTTTATAATAGTTTTAATTGTTTGAGTCAATATCCTTCTGGCCTTGGACTAACTAGAGTGTTTTCTTGAGATGGCAGCTCTATCAATATGCATTTGGCCTCCAGCCGTAGCCACGGTTCGATCTTCTATGGTAATTTTGTAATCACGAATCGAGATTTTAACCAACCTTAAGTTTTGCAGTTCTCAAACGGGTAGATCGGGGTGCTTAGTGTCCGTTTTATGGTGAATACCATTTGATCACGCAAACGAAATGTATGGCAAACCTTGAACTCTCCTTATTTGGCACCAGCTACTGTAATGCCATACAAATTCATGGTCGAATGGTGAATAAAACTCACATTTAGCACGCAGACTAGACGAGGCCGTCAAGTAAATAAGGTTGTTGGTAATAAAACCGTTAAGTTGAGTCAGCCAGGTGAGGACGGCGGGGCGCGCCGGGGTGAATGCTTGTTAAATTTTCATGGGTCCGTGCGCGCCCTCCGACCCTCCGACAATCTCGTTAGAGAGTGCAGGCTGCAGAACCCGCGTCAATTGGGACAAGTTAACTGATTTAGATAGATTATTCATAAAAAACGAGCGCAGTCAGCTTTTTATACAATTTTTTTTTAAATAAATAAATAAGTTTTTAATTTACGCCTGCCCATATATAATCGGTAACCTGATTTTGACTTTATGGGATTAGGGTTACGGGGAAATCTTCAAAATCAGGACACTGAGACGCGATTGTAAATTGTTTCAAAATAGCAGAATTGAGGCTCCAGTCCATGGATTCCCAAAGTGGTCGGTCGATGGTCAATGGGTCGATTGAGGTCTAAATCAGTTTCCCAGGGGTCGACATTTATAAACGAAAACTGATTTTGGGGGTCGACGAGGTCTAAAAACGACCCCTATAAAATACACAAGTTCTTATTTGAAACGTTCAAGATACTGTAGGTATAAGTGGTGTTACGTGTACCAACTTGTTATAAGAACCATGTTTATTATTTGTCAGTATCCGTTATTTCGGCACAGTTGCATGCGCCATGATCACGGAATTACTGAAGTTAATGCGGGTGGGTTTTTTATGAGCAGACAAATCGATCTACCCTATTCCTTAGTCGTTTTTTGCGCTCGATGCCGGTACCACTGATTTCTAAGTCACTGTTCACTCGAAATTGCTCACAACACACTACACTCACAGTATCAGAACGCGAAACGGCTTTATTGTTGTTTTTGCGGTTTTTAACAAGACTAATCACTGGATTCCAGACACGCAACAGTTTGAACCCATCTTCACGATTGAAATTATTGTATTTCGTAATTTCAATCGCTTCTTTCACCAATCTAGGTACGTAATGGCGTTCTGTCGAAATTATCTGAGAGTTGTAAAACTCAATCCAGTGATTAGGACCCGACTGGATCAGATGTTCAGCAATGGTCGATTTTTGCGTATCGTTGTTCTCAACAGCTTTAATGTACTGTACGTTTTGTTTGGCCAAAATAGGAGCTAACGCAGCTGCAATCGATCTTGTATAGATCAGGCTTTTCCAAGGGAAAACTATCTTTCGGCGACCGTAAACATTGTGCTACTATACACATAAATGAATACATTAATCCATCACGCGAGGGTTAAACGAATTGTACGTCATACGTCGAGAGCTCGTTGTGCATGTGAACATTTTCATTGCTTTTAGTTCAATGCTGGGTTAGGTCACGGGTGAATGGTGGTTATATATTCATGTAGCCCAGTCCCTCCGCCCCCCTCTACATTACACCCCCTGTTGTTTTAGCTCCCAAACGAGCTCTCCGCTATAAAACCGTTAAAAATACGTTAATTTAATAAACTGCGCCCCGCTTTGTTCCATCCTCAAAACATTTACTGGACTTTGTTCTAATTATCTAAAAGTTTTTCAAAATTAATGAGGCTGTTACGGGACAGATAAATAACTTGTTACAAGTTTTTAATCATTTTCTTAATTTTGCGCTAGAAAAATGTTGGGCCTTATAAATCTCAGTAGCTGCATGTTAATAATTTTTTTTCTATAATTATATTATATTATATTTTTAGGTTCTCCGCCATTGTACTCGTAGTTCGACCTTTGAGAGCCATTGGCCGTTAGCCAAACGGCGACATAGTTACTAACAACAAAGTAATTCAATCAGTTCTGTCTCTGTAATTGTGTTTCTTGTTACGATATTTGTGTTATATTATTTTCCTTTGTATCGGTTTACCTTCGTAAGTAGTACTAATTATATATATATAAATAAAGTAAGCAGGCACAATACAGCAAGTATCGAATGAAGGCAATTAATCGTGTAGCCGGTACAAGTGCGATCGATGGCCCTCACGCGAGGCTCGTGAAGGACGAGGGCCCTCACGCGCGTGGTACGCTGCCCCTCGCTGATCCTGCTTCAGACTTGTTTTGTTTATTTGGGATTTTTTATAATGACACTTTGAGTAGCGCAGATCAACAATGTGTAAGTGACTAAATTTGTAGTGTCTAAGCAAATCCAAACCCAAACAGTTGCTTGTATAAGCAGGCATACGATTATGTTATTTTCTGTATATCGTAAGCCCAAGAAGTACTTTTATCTCATGTTTTCTCATCTCATAATTGTGTCAATCAACTTTAGTTGGGAGTAGTTATGCACTTGTGACGTAATCACTTATTAAACCAAACAATTACAAACACTTGTTTATTTGCTATGGAAAGCGTCCTTTTGAGATGGGGAAAATATTTTCGTGTAATTACCATAACGTTAATTAATTGTCAATGTAGAAAAAAGCAAATAACGAAATATATATCTCTTTTTCTTTATTACTTCAGTAGGTACAAGACAAGTCTCCCCCCACCTAAGATCTATGAACCGATAGCGCAAAGATATTCATAGCTATATTTGTAGCCAACATTATTGATTTTTATCCATGACGTCATAGGAATAGAAATCAACATACATACCTCTTCTTCTGCCTCTTCTTCTTGTTGTGTTCTTACTATTTATCTCATCATTACTAACCCAGGTCTTAACTCAAAATTGTAAATGAATTTTAGTGATTTTGAAATAAAGGCATGTGAATTTGAATGTGCAATGGAATTGTGATACAATAATCAATGAATATCGTATTAACAATCAGTCCCAGCCCTTAAACCCACTTGCCCCAGGGCCCACAAACACCTCGCCCTACTAATTTGACTAATTACTATTGGAAACAACTGCAACCGCACCCTGTGTACGCACAGTGGACCCCTCTCCTTGGTGTGCATTGAAAAGTAGACGTTTTCAATATGACGTAAGGTCCGATTTCCTATGTTCGTTTCAGTCGTTCGCTGAACAGGTAAAGTGGATTTTTTTCATTCATGTTTCCTTGTACATTTGAACTTGTCTGAAAGGTCTTATTCCACCCGCAGCCGAGGGTGATGTCGTTGTTCTTGCTCAGTTTTAAAAGCTTATGCAAGATACATTATATAATTTTCTTTAGAATTTTTTTAATTTGCCATATCATATTACTTTAAATACATTTTGTCTGTATTTAGCGCGATCTAGTGCGATGTATTTATTACAATTTTGTTATAGGCATAGATGAGTGTCAAAGGTATTTGGCAAAACGTGGGCTGCACGTATGTAAAAAAATATAACTATACTTTTAACAAAAGTTATTGGTGAAAATCGAACCCGCGACTTTTAGCGATCCCTCATGCTCTTTGTTTTCAACTCATCTAGTACACACTGGTTAAAAGTGTTTCTAGTTTCCAAATGCTTGTTTCATATTATTTTTGCCACAGTTGCTTCATCGCTCGAAAAGCGAAAGATCGTTTCCAATTCGAGTATCACCAGAGGCCTCCTAAATTGTGAATGTAAAAATAAGTAACAAAAAAGGGTTTGTTCAAGACAAAACGAAGTGCTTGGTGTAACAATTTTATTCGATCACTGATAGTTATGACCACTTTACATACAACTATATAGAATATATTCGGTTATAAGATTATAATTTGATAATTTCGTTACCTCTTACCAATAGATATAAGATGTTTTTAAATATGGGAAAATATCTTGGAGCGTCTCCTGTCACATTAGGTCATCATAGGATAATAATATCCAGAGACGTTATATAAAGTTGTTGATTGGTGGCAATTCAGCCAAAATATTAATTCATATCTTAATATCCAAGATATTTTCCCATTTGGAATCAAATCTAACATTTAACCATCTCCATCGTTATCTTACATAATATGTAGCTAATTCAAAGCTATAACATACATTTGATGAAACATAATTCTATTAAAACTTAAATATATATGAATCAACAGTCAATTTACGTACCGTGAGTGTATATTACGGCATGCCGTTGTTCTAACAGACAACGGTCGTATAACATGTTTCAAGTTTTTTTTTCTCTTGTTAAAATACGACATGAATATGATGACTCCGTTCCTCCATGATGGTAGACGACCATTGTCAATTAATCCAACGGTCCTAAATTCTACTAAACGAGTGTTGAAACTAGGTACCTAATTATCTATCTACCTAAATTGTACGCCTTCTACGGTTGTATGAGTATATATAATGACGTTATATTAAAAGTGATGATTTTTATTTAAAATTATCGTATTCGTGAACAAAAGCATCAAATGCCAAAGAAACCTATTTTAGCGGAAAGTGTGTTCGGACACATTCTTGAAGATTTAGATTTTAATCTATTAAAAAAGACACAAAACACTTTTTTAATATAAGATAAAGTAGGTTTCACAGACACTTAAGTTTTATGAACAATACAGTTAGATTAAATAGTAATGTCACCAAGCATCGAAAGTTTTATTCATTGATTATTTAATATTGTTAGTAAAAGATAATTGTAACGCATATATTATTACCTAAATACATTTATTTATGAACCTATAGCATATAGCGTCACCGTTTCTTGTATTTATCGTGTGGTGATATATTGGATGCATACACCTAACGAGATTATGCAATTAAAGATTACACTGGAACTTATTTTTTTCTACTGTTGCATATAACATAACCAATTTGAAGGTATTTCTTTATACCTTAAGACATACATCCATACATCGATTTTGCAATTTATATGCTATACTATATTTTAAAGCTTTGTAATGCTATTAACTAGGTAGCTTGGTGAAAAAACATTTCTTTTAAAAGCTCACCTATATCTAACTTTGATTATTATAAGACAAACAGATGAATCGAACGAATTAATTACCTACTTAGTTTATTTTTATCGCTCGAGGTATTTTGTCATTTGATGAGTTAATAATTGATAAGTTGAGACTAAAATCTACAAACGATTTTATCTACGACATTAATAATATCGAAAACCTTACCTTTATTTAAGCTTATTATTATAATGATTACTTTAATCTATGCATATATTATCTATAAAAACAATTTATATTTTAAAAACAAAGGTAGTTTACATAAGTGTTATATATAACTCACAAAAACTACTGTAGCTACATAATTGAAACCAAAAATAATAAATAATTAGGCGCTTTTTGGAAAATAAAAAGTTCATATATGTAGGTCCTATGTTACATCTTACTATCCACTACTCACTAACAACTCCGTCTATCACTCATATTTGTTTGGGCGCCTGGTTCAATATGTACATTTACATATATGTATTTTTACTCTAACAGTATTTACAAAACTAGTATGTTTGGGAATAAACGATCGCTATTTACATTATAAGTAATGTACCTACCATACGATACAAAGATAATGCGAAAGACAACGAGATCTTCCTAATTTAAATTTATTCTAAATTACTAAATGTACTATGAGAATTATTCAATAAGCAAATCGATTACATTCATAATTATATGAGGGCGGGAAAAAAATATTATCAATGATACAAAAATACGAATAAAAATAAAGAATGTAAGGCATTTGACGAAGGACACTGACAAATGCAACTAATAATGTATTGTAGAATTATACCAGTCCAATCAGTGTTGATGATACTACTGATGACACTGAGCTATAATAAAATGAAAATTTACTATAACGCATATAAGATGATGAAATGAAGGAATGAAAATGAAGTCTATTTATGATGATAGACAGGTGAAGACTACGGACGGTTATTGATCTAAAAGAGAAATCTAGCTGCAAACGCACATTTATAATTTTGTCTTGTAATCTTGCCCTTTCTTTAAATATCTTAGTAATTTTACTGTATTTAATAATTATAATCACACAACATTACCATACTTTTTGTTTTTTAATTGTTTGTGTGTTTATAATTTATAAATCAATTAATTATCGTTGTATAGGCAAGGAGAAGATAATTTAAAAAAATATTTCATATTTATAAATTTGCAGTTAGATATCAGTTAAAATTAGACGATTTATATTCATAGTAATATTCAAGACTTAAATATTAAATGTACTTTATAAATAAGTGTTAACATTAATATTTTAAATAATACAAACGTAGCATTTGAATGAAATTTTTTTTTAAATTATAGGAATAATTCACTTTCAAATGTTCATAACGTTAAAGAGTTCTTGAGTTCATAACTCAAGAACTCTTGTAAATTACTTTGTTTTTGCCAAGAGGAGAACAATCAAAATTATTTGAAATGTTTTATTCAAACTCAGTACATCAGTGTTACTAAAAGCTAAAGCCATAATGTAATATTAAATTTAAAAAATATTTAGTTCTTTCCGACATTACGCTCACTTTCGTCCATTGATATGTCAAGTAAATTGTAAACGATTTTGTGAATCACTAAACCACAATCAATTTGTTCACATAGTATAATATACATTACAAAATTACTTTTAAAAATACAGGATGGAAAAAAAGACAGTACTTTATAATTTGACATAATTCCTTTGATTGCGTCTTAAAAAAACATTTAATGCAGTTCAATTAATAGTATACTCGTATATCGCAATGATATGTCGAGTTTCTTGCTGGTTTCTTGCTTACTAACCAAGGTTATTTTAAATTTTAAATTAACTTTAAGCGATAAATCGCTTAAAGTCAATTTAAAATACCGAGTGTAAAACAAGTATCAGTTATAGGCACTCGTATACTGAATAAATGATTTTGAATTTTGAATTTTATAAATTAAAAAAAAAAACTCTGCATTGTCCTTTTATCCCTCTTGCATGTTAGAACTAGTGCTTATATACCACACATTCTCTTCCATACTATACTTATATTATGCACAAAATATAAATATATTTATCGCAAAATTGTATATTCTTATCGCTAATGATACGTATGTGATATCGGTGGCGTTATTGCTAATACATTATATAATATAATCAGTACATAAAGTAAGGTATTCGCACGCACATCAATTGAATACTTTCTATTTTCTATGGCTCCCGTGTATTTTAAGGCATTATTTTTACTGACAATTTATCCAAATTCTCTTTACAAGTGTTGTATGTTTATGACAAGTATATTAAATAAAGTTACAGCGGCGTTAAAGTTATATTTAGAATTATTTCTTATATTTTTGATAATATTATTAAAAAATCAAAATCATCAATCTTGCATCATAATTATTTTCTTCCATTATGTAACACTCGCGGGTTTTAAACATATACCCAAATATTTTTTAATATGTGCTCGTAATTATTAGAATGGTATTCCAAGTTTTAAGTGTTTTTGAATAATTGATAACTTTTTATTACTTATTGACTCCGATAACCAATACACTCAAAATACACGAAGCGTTTGCTACTTAAATATAAATTTATAATTTTCTCATATATAACTCTGTGCTGACTACTAATTAATTGAATTTCGGGAGAATTTGACACGAAAATTGACTCTAACTTACAATTACATATTAGAGAGAACACTTGATAGCATTCGTAACGTCGACTCTCGCATTCCAGATGGTAACTTGTGTTTGGAAATAGCAGCTCTAAGAAATTTGATATTTTTAAATTATGTTGTGCTCAGAGAAAGTTGTGCGATGGAGGCTTTCTAATTTCGCTATTGTATTTTGCAGGTTCTAATATTCACTGAATCTTTTAAGTTATGTTTATTACGAGCGACTCAGCGGGACCGGCGGCAACTGAACTGTCTCACAGCACTCTCGACCATTAATATTTACCAATACGAACATTATTCACAATAATCACGTTTACTCTATACACTCTTTCAATTGACATTTCGGGCTCGTCACTTTTTCTTGTACAATTATTTTAGATATTACTTTTTTTTTTCAACTCCTCTGTAATTTATATTTTGTCTGCAAATCAATTGATTGTAGAGGCCGTTTGTCTGGAGTACAGTCGTGGTTGAAACGTGCAACGTTCTTTAGCAGTTTCATGCAATCGTATTCATCCTAAGCATTCTCAATTTGATTAAGTGATAGCACTTGTAAATTAAAATACTTTTCTAAGGTAATTTCATTTGTTTCTTTTATTACCTTTACTATACAAAAGCTTTTTCATCTTGTCCGTTGCCTTTCGGTGAAATTATACTCAAGCTTTCAGAAACTTGATTATGGTTTCCATTTCTCATTTTTATTAAATTTCTTCCTCCCTTCATAATGATTTAGAAAATTCGTTCCTAAATACTTTTCAAGCTAACATGTATTTCAATTATTAAGTTTTACGTTAAAAACTTTAAACCTTTTTCGCAGAGTAAGTGATGAAGATGGAGTTGATTTATTTAAAATCACCGATGCCTCCCCAGCTGCCCCATCAAACGGCCTCCAGGTATTCCAAGTGTGCTGACACGTAACCGCTAACCGTATAACTGTTAGTTAAGTAAATCGACATCTACGACGGTACACCTATACAAATTTACATTAACTATACACGCTTAGCCTACGTGAATCAAAAGATTCTGATATGTTCCGTTAACTTGGTTGCAACTTTATCACAAGTTGGTTGCCTAACCTATCACTAATTGATATATTAATTGATATAATGTCGAATATTCATTCCGAAGCGACATAGTTATATAACTTACCCTAGTATTGCTGATATAGCATAGGAAGGAAATCGCTATCCTATTAAAAATGAATATTTTAAAGTATGTAATGAAGTCGTTGCCGTGGCGTACGAACATACTCACAGACACACACGCGGCTGATGTTGTTGAATTCAGAATATAATGTAATACGAATTATCATTTAGTACATCAATATTAGTAATTATGCTCGAGAATGTATTACACAACTATGTATATAAATAGACTTACTTTAAAATGAACAATATATGTTTCCCTAGTCGATAATCCATGACGCTATAACCTTACAATGTTCAAAATTGAATTTATTAATTTGTATTGGTAAGTGCCAAAAATCACGAATTAATAAATTGACTTAGGCCCTTACATTAAGTGATGTGTTCTATAGCTCCTTGTGACGCCTGCGCAGCACGGCTGATGCAGCTACCTCTCCAAGGTACACGATAATCACTACCTTATCAATACATTTTAATAATTAAGTGTGTAACTCTTACAATGTGCAAAATTAGCGTTAGTTATGACATGACTATGTATCCTTTTTGTGTAGAAAATTATCACACAGTAATTCTATTATGTACCGCATGCTCGTGTTTTTACGTGTATATATTATATAGCAACACTTTGACACTAATTTTACACACTATAAGGGTATTACTATGTTACTCTCCATTATCTTTTGGTCATGCGACGTCTTGGTTCTTATTTCGTTTGGATAAAACCTATAAACTATGAGAAGGCATAATTAACAGTTGTATTTAGTTGCTTCTGAACAATACAATATCAACAAGATAAACAGCATGGCTGTTCGCAAATGGCGAGCTTATTCCAATTTTGATAATTTATTGGAATTAGGTAATAAGTTATGAAAAGTGCACAATCTGCACGCCATTGTAGGAGCAGCCATAGAAATATTCTACAATATCATAATTACAAGCACAGCTAGGTAATAGACATCTATCAGACACTAAATAACTCGCCGCCGATGTGATGCAGCTCAGTGATCGAAGTAGTATCCAAATATAAGATATTTATAATTACACAACAAGTAAATTCAAAAATGTAGACAACAACACTGAAATAGGAGCGATCTAGAAGCCTTGCCGGAAGGGGTTCTTGATGGCCGGGCCGGGGGCGCCGGGGGCGGGGGCTGGCGCGGGGGCTGCGGGGGCAGGGGCCACCGCTGCCCTGAAGGGGTTGCTGGCGGTTGGCTGCGGCTGCGCGGGCAGCTGCCGCGGCTGGCTGTACTGCTGCCCCTGCTGCTGGTAGTCCTGCTGGTAGCCCTGCTGTTGCTGTTCATACCCTTGCCCGTAATTCTGATAACCACCTTGGTATGACTGGTCGTACGAATAGTTACCGGTGTTAGCATCGACATTAGACTCTTCAGTTCCCCCCGCTTGACCAGAAACATTGGAGTATTCTAAGTGGTTTTTATATTCTCCATTTACAGGTCTCTGATCCTGCATACTGTATGTCTGATATTCCTTATCTGGAGGATCACCCATTAATATATTAGCTTCGTTTTCGAAAGGCTTAAAGTCATAAATGTGCCTCAAGTACATTAGAACGGGTGCGTAGAGGAGATTGCTGAAAGCGATCAGTAGATTTAAAGCTGTGAAGCCGATTGCTTCTACTATTTCTCCAGCAATGATGGGCCCCACGGCGTATGCGAACGAGTACGATATGTCAGCGATAGCGTAAATGCTGCCGTACACTGACACGTACCGCACGTCCACCAGGTAGCCCAGCGTCGGCAACAGCGCGGTGTCGATGAGAGCTATGCCGAAGCATATCCCACATATTGGGATCATCAACATCTTGTAAGAGTTCGCGAATGGTATTATGAAACAACATAGGCCTTCCAGGGCCAACCCGCCCGCAGCCATCAACCACTGGTGCTGAGGATACTTTTTTGCCATCTTCACTGTTATTATTACGCCGAGCACGTGCGGGAAGAACGCTGGGAGCCATATCATACCAATTTTCCAGTTGTCTTTGGTTAAATTATCTTCCATCCACAAAGATATTGTCGGTTCGAGGAATGCTAATGCGACATTTGACATCATCAATGCTCCAGCACACACTGCGATATAGGGATCCATCAGAAGCTTCCATATTGGGGTCCCAGCTACCTTTGGTTGACTGGCTTCATACATCTGAGTCTTTAAGGGTTTCATTACTAGAAGTAGCATAAATCCATCTATTAAGGATATCAAAGCGAGGATCAGGAATGGTACTTCTTTGCCAGCAAATTGGTATAAAGCTCCCCCAAAAGGCGGTGCAACAAGACAACCGAAGCTGATAAATGCGAGAGCGATTCCAAGGGCCTGCGATCGTTCATTCTCTTCGGTGAATCTGTCAGCAATCATCGCCAGCCCGGAGGTGTCGGCGAAGGCCGAGCCGACGCCTTGCAAACTTCTCGCAAAGAACAGCATTCCGTAGCTTCGGCCGCAAGCGAAAACTGATGTAGAGAGAAACATTATGACCAGTCCAAACATCATTGGTAAGTCATACCCGATGCGGTCGATTAAGGCACCAGAAAAGGGGTTGATCAGAAGCTGCACTATTGCTTTCGATGCGAACAGTAACCCTGTGGCTGATTCCTGACCTTCATGGGAGGCTGGTATGATTTTAGTAGGAATTATAGTTCTGTTGCCTTCCCTGATGGGTGGTAAGTTGACGACATGGTCATAGCCTGCCTCGCCCCATGCGCCGATGTACCTCAAATAATCGGGAATGATCGGTACGATGACCATGTACAACATGTTGTCCAGTAGCAGGGCTATGGACACAATCACCAGGATAATTTTTCTTTGCGACCTGGGTTCCTTGATCTTTTCCCAGAGCACTTCCCGAACCTCCCTGACCTCGAGGTTCACGACGGGGATGACGGTGCCGTCGATCTTCCGCCATATTGATGGGGGTTCTTCCGCCATTTTAAATTTTTATTTTTCCTGCACGTATAAAATACCTATTTCTTGTCGGAGCTTGTATTCATGTTCATCGGTAGCGCGGCCTCGTTCCTACTATCCTGGCTCAGTTCTCGTTCACTGTTCATTTGCTAAGCGATGTCCCGCGGCGCGACCCCCAATCGGAACTTCGGAACCTGACAACAAACAGAAATGATCATTATTATCATTTCCTTGCGGACGCGGCAGTGTGGGCGAGGAATGTGAACTGTTTCAAAAGGATTTTGAGTCGATCTTTGTTTCTGTTAGTTGGCATGGTTCCTCCGTCCCGTGAGATAGATAGCTCTTCGATATCCAAAGATGATTCAGAGTCCTTTTGAACAAAGCACAAAGGGTTACAACAGTAAAAAAAACAAATATCGTAATTCTATATGTATTAAAATATACGGGAATATTTAAAGGGTCTTATACCGACTGGTAAAAGGTCTCGTTAAAAACACTACGGTGAATGAGTAATTCTAACGGCTTGTTTAGCAGAAATCCAATTTGTGTCCCGGCGAGGCGGCGTCGTTACGACGGGCTTTTCTTGCGCGATTTCTTCCGACTCGCAACGGGAATTGCGCTTCATCCAATAAGTAATTCGATCTTATCTTAGCTTTTAAGAGCTCGATTTCTTTATTAGAATTTTTTACTAGATTTCCGCAATGGGTCTCTCTTGATTGAAGTTAACTTATTGTTTTATTTATGTGTAAGTCAAAAGTCATCTCATCTTTACATACATAAAAGCTCTAATTAGTAAAAATTGAGTTTAGTAACGCTGTGCCAATAAAATTGAGAACCGTAACCTAGAAGAACTGGCAATGGAGTAGTTAATATCACGTTGTAAATGGCAAAATTTTCACTTTGTAAATGTTAGTACAAGATCATTTCAAGGTCTATAAGACCTAGGTTATGGGGATTACAACTCTATCGATAATATAACATTATTTAGCTTTCAAACATTGTGAAAAATCCATCAATAATCCCTCTATGAACGAATCTTTTGCAAACTTAAGAGAGCTTTAACAAAATCACTTTACATACTTTATGGCTTAGGAAAAGAGCGGAAAATCCTCTGCGGAAAGAATGTACTGAGCTGAATTTCAATGAAGTTGTAAAGTGATGTACCGAGTTTTCGGTTGAGTTAATGAAGTGGAATAAAAGTTAGGGCGAGTCACTTAGGTTTGTTTATTTATCGTCAGGTAAAGAAGTATTTACAGTTACTGCTATAGTTACAGTTAGCCTCTTTTATCCCATTGTTGGGCAAAGGTATTTTAAACAAATAAATAAATATTTTTTTTAGTCCAGCATTGGACGTCTTTTGGCTGAGGTGATGACGATGATGATGATGATAATATTTAAACAAAATAATAGAACCTGAATAAGTGATAAGTTATCATCGTTACTTGTAACAGACTAGAATCAAACTAAGTAGTTATAATAGCGTTCTTAAATAACAAACAATATAATAACCGTCTAATTTAAAAAAAAATTTAAATATCTTTAAACCATGATATAATTTATGTTTACCTAAGAGATTTGTCGATAGATCGACATTTCTATCGACGGCCTAAAGGTAAAATCTAAAGATTCAAATGTCAAAGCTGTAGCTAGTAGAAACTCGATATGCTTAACAGAACGTGGCAATTAAGACAAATCATCTATATATCGTCTGCTTACTAGAATTATTAATGAAGAATAAATGAATGCCTCTTATGGTTAAATCAATTTTTAAGGAGTAAGTCAAAATCTTTTTTTTTGCCTCGTTAGTTTTGTTCAAATTTCATAAACACTTAGCGACCTACACTGAAATTAAATGTTGAATCCTAATAACATTGTGAGGCACACGAGGCTGGACGCCAGGCCAAGGCCGTGGCGTGCGAGGCCGGCGGGCCCCGATAATGGCCGGCCTACCATTGCCGTGTCGAGCACAAATCTAAGCGACGACAAACGAAGTAAAATATAAAGAGTCAGAGAGCATGCTACGGTCGAAGCTTAAGAAATATATACAACTTAAAAGGTTAAATAAAAGGAAAAGGGCTTTAAGTTACGGGAAACGAACTGTCCGCCATTTTGTTTTGAGTCTCAACATGGCGGCTACGTGAAACCTTTATAGAAATTAATAGCAAACTAAAAACACATCTATCAAACCACTTTTAATGCCGCGTTCCCGAAACGGTAGCGTTCAAAATTTGTAGTTCATTTCGTGGCCTTTATCATGTTTTTTAATACTTATTAGCTAGCTTTACTAGCTAATGCTAGCTAACAGTAAGTTTTGTTCGATGCTTATGACTTACATCAGTATTGTCGGCTATTTGAAGTACCTACTAGCGTATAAACCTTAACAGGCTTTCACTAGAAACCTATCATTGGATTCCACTGAATGGACCAGCAACAGTAATTCAACGAAATGAAAAACATTCCACGAATCACAATTTATTGCTTACCGACGACGCTCCAGTGCGCCAGCCACACTTTACGGAGTATATGATATTTTATGTCGTAACGCAACGAAAGTGGGTTCGGTTATACGTAGCGTTGGTGTACATTATTTATCTGAAAACCGTATTGTTTGTATTAAGTATTCAATGAGGTTTTGGGTTGTCCTCATTATCATTAGCCTACAATCGACCCACTGCTAGGCTAAAGCCTTTTTACATGAACAATAGCAGATTGGACTCTATAATCACATCCACAGTAAATTTTTGGCTAAACTAGCAAAAACTTAAATTAAATAGAATCAATGAATTTTTGATTATATTAAAAACAACAATGCTAAAAACACAATCCCCAAATCGTACCCCTCGGGAATCTAGTAGGGCACGGGGACACGCACTAGTGCGGGATGCCATTCCCCCTAGAAAACCTCTGACGGTGTTTCGTTTCACACGGCTTCAGGAACCCTTGAAGTCTTTCGCCGCCCCTAAAAATGCTGCCTGAGGCAATCAGCAAATTCTTTTAAAAAAAATATGCGGCAGTTTATAGTTCTACGACTAGTTGCAGCACTGCGGTAACTCAGAGAGAGATATTACCGAATATTTTGTACTAAGCGTACCAAAGCAACATCGGTATCCTGATAGTATTTTGCCATAACAAGCTACTTTATTATAAAGTACTTTATATTCGCCATCATGGTCTGACATACCGAATATATTAATGTACCTACTTGTATATGAATACTTATATAGGTGTAAGTAGCTATTAACTGGATAATAATTTCACTCTCATATTTACAAATAAGAAGATTCATTTCAAACGTTTAGGCCTTTTCCAGAAGCCTCTAATTACAAAGCCGACCTGGTACGCTACCAGTCCCGTCCGGCCGTGGTGATTGGCCCCCACCCAACGCCAATGTTTCGTAGAAAGCCTTCATAAATGTATTAATACGCAAGGTTTTCGCGTAGTACAATCAAATAAGCCATTAGTCGGGGGAAGTGTCGCGTGACTTTGTGCTTTGTTGATTTCGTTTGCTTTTCATTTCATAGTTGAAGTTGGTTAATCTTTGTGTTTAGTACACACAGCATGTGTGATTTAGAGGCTATTTTAACATATGACGTTACGAAAACAATCTCTAATATCAAAATATCAAATCAAATCATT
Source organism: Eudonia mercurella (assembly GCA_963082485.1). Lineage (NCBI taxonomy): Eukaryota > Metazoa > Arthropoda > Insecta > Lepidoptera > Crambidae > Eudonia > Eudonia mercurella. Next base: position 160,042 of record OY720031.1, on the reverse strand, counting down.
TATTTTGCAGACTGTTACATAGTTACACTGTTACATACAAAAAATCAGAAAAATATTAAGGTAAGCAGTGAAAGAGTGGCAAAAAAGTCTCCGGTTCAGCATGTGTCATTAGCAAAGAGCGGCAAAGGCATCGCCATGACGCTGGTTTTTAGACGGAAGCATTTATTGTTTCATGCATCAAAGGATTCTTGATAATTTTGATTGTATTATAAAATTAATAATATTTTAAATAAATATGTGGTATATATTCTCCCTATCCATCAATAGGGAAGGCTCGTGCCCCTGCAGTGGAGACATAAAATGAGTGATGATGATATATTTAATAATGAACTGACCATTTCTTGTTAAATTTTTAAAGTTAAATTGTCATAATTAAGGCCGTCATAACAATTAAGTTTAAGTGAGGACGATGTTAGTTCAGATATTTATGTGACAAAAATAAAAGATAATAAACTACCCCTACTTTTTTTTCCTTTTAGTTGATGGCTTCGTGCGATTAGCACATTTAGCCAGTGTCAAAGTAATTTTTCTTACAAGTAATTATATCTTATCATAATCATGTCATAAAATTATAAACAATATTTCCTTCCTGTATGATGATGATGAATGATAATATAAATGAGAAGTGAGAAATATACCCCCCAACCCCTCGAGTATCTCAGTATAGATGTGGGGCTTTACTAAGTCTTTGGGCGGACTTCGTGAGAGAACTTGAAAAGTGACGTTGCACTGTTTTGTTTCATTTGCCAATACTCATGCACACTCACGAACACTTAACGGTTAATAATCCACCATTTTTCACATTAATATTCGACATAACAAAAATTTTAGACAATAAGACAAAACCGCAGACATGACTCTTCACTTTCCCGCCATGAAGTCTACCCCTACTTATGCTACACTATAAATCATCATCATCATCATCATCAGCTCATTTATGTCCCCACTGCTGGGGTACGAGCCTTCCATATGGATGGATAGGGAGAACGGGCCATAAACCACCACGCGGGCCCAGTGCGGATTGGTGGTTGTTAACGACTGCTAATACAGCCGGGACCAACGGCTTAACGTGCCTTCTGAAGCACGGAGGAGCTCGAGATGATACATTTTGGTCACCCATCCGATGACCAGCCTTTGCGAAAGTTGCTTAACCTCAGCACTCGCAGACCGGGCGCGTTAACCACTGCGCCATCGAGCTCCTATACATTAATAATATACATATATACATATATATATATATATATATGTATATGTATATATATATATATATATATATATATATATACACTTTAAAATTTTCGTCTGATTTTGGACTTTGGTACTTTGGTTTTAGTGCCAATAACAAAACATATATGTGTTTTATTAATATTTTAGTCATAACTTTCCCACTTCTGGGCAATATACAAAAATGGGAATTCGTACGTCCATGATACGTTTTCAAACCAATTAAAAGTTCTCTAAAGAGATTACAAGATTACCTATAAATTATGAAGTGAGTAAAGTCTCTCGCAATAAAATATTCATTGAACCATTAAACAACCTTAAATAATATTTCAAATGTAAAGTACTCCATGTCAACACAAAAGCAGCCCTCTCATTTAAACAAGAGGAGCGCAACACTCCAACAAAAACTAACCCCACTTGGGTTCGCGGCCAAGCGAGCAGCCGTGCGAGCGCACACGAGTGTTTGCGCGAGTAATTACTGCCCGGACTTTGAGTGGTATCGATTAGTACTGCCTTTACACTTATTGTCTGAAACTAACTGTATTGTTCATGTAACCAAAATTAAGTATTTATTACCATTTACTTGAATACAACTTATGACCTCCATTGTTGAAATCAAATCATCACTACTATTGGTGGTTAATAAATAAGACACATATTATTAATTTTACAGATAGATCAGCCGGTAACTACGGAGTTATGTAAGTAGACACCGGAGGTACAATAACCAATTAACTACGAAGGGAACGATGACAGAAGCAATTTGTCTCATCTCATCTTACAATCATTAATTGCTTGATATTTAGCGTGTGTTGTGTTTGCGTATAGATAATCTGATGCATAATGGTTCCATCCTATCCTCTTTTGTTATAAATTGATTTTGCACCAACTATTATTTGTATATGAATAAAATACTTTATTGTACACATAAAAAAAAGATACATGTTAACAAAGAAATAAAATAATAAATTGGGCAAATAAAATAAAAAATAAATCTTCCCGGCATCTTAGGACTATTACTATCGTTATTAGTAACGTGTAAACTGTCATAACATTTCAAGTTTGGTTGATACAACTGACCACCGATAATCGTCGTCCGGGTACTTTTGGTAAGTTTTAAAACTTAAAGTAAACCTAAAGCTCTAAACGAAATATTTTTAGGGTTGTTATGTAATGATGAAAAATCTTCTGAAATAAATGATATTTAATTTAATATTTCTGGCCCAAGAAGATTTAATACAAGTAACGGCTATGTTCATATTGCATATAGGCGTTTTTTTTTGTATTTAATGATGGTGATTTTATTAACTAAGCGAAATGCGGAAAGCAAGGGCGTTAGCCGTAACGTTATTCAACAGTCCGTCATATTTAACGTAGAGTTGCCATTCGGCGCAGCACTCCGCCTGGTCGATACTGCCCGAGACTATAATTACACTAATAGGTACTAATTCTCAATGGAGAATTGATTTAAATTGTTTGTATATTCTATTAGCAAAATAGAAAGGTTTGTTGAAATCAAGTCATTATTATGTTTTAAAGAATATGTGATTAAATTTATTGCTGGACCCAAAGGTTGGAGAATATGTATTTGTGTATAACACAATAAATTTCATATCTAGAGTAAGTAAATGAAAAATGCGTTCATGTGGGACTTGATCCGACGATCTTTTCTAATCCTAACGACGACCGCTCCTCCTGTATTTTCAATATTAACAACACTTTGCTAGGGCAATAACAATTTTAGATAAAACACTATTATCTAGTTCAAAAGAAGAATCTGGCTCTGAAACAACACAGTGATTCAGATTGAATACTACTTATTGAGTGTAGCGTCAATGAGTGTAAGAAGCTCTATCAATCTAACTGCAGAATAAATCCTTAGAATTATATGCATGCAATATCTTGTATTACCGAAATAGTGAAAGGTTTATGCTAAGCAGTAGTTTCGTCCAGCCGCCGCATTGGCGCCGCAGTCGCGCTTACGTAACGCCCGCCGCCGCATCGACCGCACACGGCACGCAAACACACTTTGCACCACAAATTTAGCTTCACTTTACATAAATACAAGCACTGACACGAATGGCTACAAGACGACAATCTATTTGCAACCAGCTTGCCAACGCTGAAGTTTCGTAATAATTTTTAACAGACATTTTTACGAAGCCTATTTGGCGAAAATAATAGCCGAAATCGTATTATCCCACTGCAAAACAAATGCGTTCATCATTAGAATCAAGACATCGACACAACTGATGTGTATTGGTATAATCTCCTCGGTTTGCTTAATGCGGGTTGGTGATCACAACCCCTACTCAAACCCAAAACATACTCTACCCGTTCTGGGAATAAAACCCAGGTGCTCCGAATATCCCGAATGCTCCACCACTCGGTCGCCGAGGCGTCTTTACTTTTATTTGTAGCATGTGTTGGGAGGCGGAGAAAGTTAAAGTAATTAACAAACCTCCCGAGACACGATGCGTAAATGTTGTGAAGCTAGAACCTTTAAATTAACAGACAGGACCATTATCCTTATACCAGACAGGTTAATATGTGCCGCGTCATGTTTGTTGATGATTTTCGAACTCAAACAACACCTTTGTACGACTCCAATTTCTATTTTTTTTATTTCTATGTTAACATGTCTGTGTTTTTTTTATGTGTACAATAAAGTATTTTATTCTATTCTATTCTATTTTTATGGCGAACAGATTATATAACTTTTTTTTCATATTACTTACATTAGAATAATAATTATTAACGGGATTATTACTAAACTTAAAGAAGATTATACTTTATTACTTTTATAATTTTTACATTCACACTAATATAATAATGTCAAAGTATACCTAGTTATAATGTTTGAAAAAAGTTATTCTTTCAGGCCGGCTACGGCCATTTGTGACTCAGCCCATCAAACCTATAAAAACTCCGGGAAACCTGGTGTCTCGGGAGAGCAGTCGGACAAGATTAGGAAATTTTGTGAGTTCGGGACTTTCATTTTTTTTTCATGTCTTAAATAATGTTTTACCAAAAAGTTGTTCATATTCAAGAAGAACGCCTAACAGTTAGTAAACTTAGCAAAATGCAACATAGACTCCATACAATATATTGTATGGCTCCATTTCACAATGACGCCGTCATAGATAGTGAAGTTTATGATCTGTGGTAAACCTTTGACCCTTGTAAGGGATTTGAAAGTTATCGGCATCGCTGTAGGGCGAGGGCTCCGCGGGCTGTAACGGCTTGCACGAGTCCAAACAACGGTGGCCAGTGAAACCATTGTATGTACACAAACAAAGAGTTGAAATGATGAAATGTTATTCTTGGACAATTCTATTAACCGCTGTATAACACCACAATGTATTTTCAACAAATAATAATTTATGCCTAAAAAGTCCTTATTTATGTGGGAATAAACGATACTTAAAATAGTATTAGATTTCCTTGAAACGCTTCCAGTTAACTTTAAGATTTAGCCCCCTTATTCATAATTAATTAATATTGTTTTGTCAACGTCACACAAACGTCATTTTGAATTTGAGAAAAAGAGACAAAACAATGATTAACTAAATAATGCTTAAATAGTTTTTATGAATAAGAGTATTATTGTTTAAGTTATTAAGCAAGGACATAAGTGTACGTAACGTAAAATTCAATTAATGGATATATAAGTAACCCTCAAAGTAAAGGTTTCGAGTTTCGTAAAAAAATGTTAGTAATAAAAATCTTAAAATTTTTGGGTTATGTTATGATAGATCGATATATACTTTAAACACACCGTCGCATGTCGAAATAATTAATAGTTTGAAACATAACTAATCTATCGCTAGTAACAGACGATGAAGCATATCCGTTGATTCATATTATTTTTTCCAACATGGTGCCTCTATTTCCATAGATTTATTTATAAGGAAATTACTACTAATCTACTAGTAGACTACTATACTATGGGAAAAGGCGCGCTCCACCCTCTGTACTCGCACAAAGGACGCACCCCAACCCGGTCATTATTGTCCGGGGCAAATTAAATACTTACCCTAAGGTGGGCACCGCGCACGGCACGCGAGTTCATTATCAACGAACTATTTCAGTGTGTAATTTTATCAACTATAAGTATTAGTGAGTTTGTTAGCAATATTTTACTGCTTAACAAGATATAACTACGACCCAACATGACATTAATAAAGAAAATAGTTATATGACAATATCGATGTGTATAAAATTAACTCATATAAAAGTAGAAACAAAACACATTCAACTTCATAATCCTTTTCACCGAACACTGATGTTTTTTCGTAGTTTGCTACGAACGTCTACGACCGTAGCCGTCTACGAGAAGCGTTGGCGGTAATGTCGTAGCGATTCATAAAATGGCAGCTAAATATACATATTCAATTGCTTTTGTTTATTTTAGCTCACAGGCAAATGTACTTGCGGCCCACCTTATGATAAGCGACCTCTGCAGCGTCCATGGACGCTTACCACACCAAGCTTGCTGACATTGAAGCTACTGTTCCTTTGCTTCTATGCCCTGTATTTCACTGGATCTAGTACCCTTTATAAAGCAACAGAGAGATGCTAAACAATGCTACTTGGCGGCAGAATGGTCTCCATCCAGTCTGGGCAGTAGCCTACCTACCACCAGGTGGGGCTTATTTTTCCAGCTGAATTTGTTGCCCAAAAGAAATAAATAGCAAACAAGTTTCGACGCTTTATGTCATGTGGATCCAGCTTGAGATGTCCACGGAAAGTTTTTGTATTTTGTCGATTTTTTTTAAAGATCTTTGTATTATTATTGTGATGTTTGTAAAGGACGGACCCCTCGCCGCGCCGCACCGGCACCGCCGGCAGACACATTAAAATCAAATGAAATTACTATTTCTGTGAGAGCCACGTGTACTGGGCGTACACACGCAGGCAACACTGGATACAAACTTTAATATTACAATATAATATTATTACATTTTGAATAATAATCACTAATACGAAATACATTGATGTGGTCTCAAAATTCACCACGTACAACATAATATACTTTACTAAAGTAAAATTAAAAGTAAGTAGAGCAAAAAATTATTACTGGGCATATGCTAATAAATATATTGTGCAAGCAAAAGACCATTTCTTAGTTCAAATAGCGGCAACACAGGGAAATAGCCAATCATTAGAAACGATTAACTTAATAGCCAATGACTATCAAATCGCTTCTAAATTGGCTGTTAAATAAAATACACGCTTCGGTACAATCACTTCCGCTTCGTAGACATGAATCTATTAGTCCAACACGTCGCGCGGGTGTGCAGACGGTGTCTTCAAAGGGCAGGTGAACGAGGGCGAGCTAATTCCGCCGCGGGTGTACCCAGGGGAGACGGGGGGACTGACCTGCGTCGCAATCGCTACATTATCAACTTTGATGCGTTAGTCTTAAGGTGTGAATTCGTTTGGCAGCACGGCCAGCCAGGGCGCATGACATGAAAAGTTGTACTGAATTCTTTACGAGCTCCAAAAAGCTTTTTGCAAATGCTTTGTCTAGGTGAAAGTGTTGTGTTGCCTATGTGCCCATTGCTGCATGCAATTGTATTCCATCATTTTGAGACGGTGGACACTTTAAGAAGTCACTTCATTTAACAAGGTTTTTTGTTTCTTTTAACTCTTAAAGTAAATATTTATAAAATACAGTGAAAAATTCCCAACCAGGAAGGAAGGTCCTTTTTCACTGTATTTCAGGTAATTTTTCACTGTATTTTATAAATATTTAATTCAGATTCAGTGCAGCAATTAGCACTTATAAAAAAAGGTAAAATTTCTTAAAGTGAATATAAAATCATAGTAGTACGCTGCATGCATTCATAAACAGTTTATTCCTACTGATGTGCACCAATTTTTCATAGCAAGATACTCAAGAGACAGGCTAAGATGAACCGAAAATAATCATCAGCAAGTGCATGTATTTTCTCGCTTTCTTTTAGAAAAAATCCATGCAGTTTTGACGAGGGTGTCGCAGATCATCATCATCACCTGCTCATTGTATGTCCCCGCTGCTGGAGCAACGAGGCCTTCCTATGGATGGGAACCACTAAACTTCAGCAATCACAGACGAGTGCGTTAGCCACTGAGCCATCGAGCTCCTCCTTCCATTATTTCCATTATAAGTAAGCTAAACAATAGTTAGTAGGTACATGTTAACATGTAATAACTGGATATTTCTCCAGCCTGAGAGTGACGTCCGTTCCACCTTCCTAATGAGTGGTTGCGGCCGTCGGTACGCGCCGCGTGTAATCGCGCCGAACAATCGCGATCAAAGCCTCCGCGGGGAGTCCCCTCGCACTGCTCCTGACAGGGCGCTAAACACCTTCGCGGGACGATAGGGCAGCCCTTTTAAGTTCTGTTCTTTGATAACAACAAACAAAGTATAATATACTGTCGTACTGCCGGGCAAATGTCTCTATGATTGAATTCAAGTCATCGCGCATGGTGTTCATAAATCGAGTTCCGCTAGCAATCGAACCTACGGGCCTAATTGTTTTTTAATTTTCTTTTGTCCTTTGTCTTGTAACAATTTGTCTGTATTAATTAATTGTGGAAACTTTACTTTCCCAAATATACTAAAATAATATAAAATGACTAGATCACAGAGGCGGTTGTGACTGCCGCTGTGATGATCATTAGATCAGATCACAAAGTTTTATATTTTACCCTATTACGGTCTTGTGACATGAAGAGGTTCAGAATCATAGATATAACACATACATTCGTAACATGTGCGCTGAGTTCTAAGATAATATGTATATCGCCTTTCGTTACCAGTCAGTCTTTAAAAAAATTTGGCACAAATTTTAGAAGAAATTAACATCATGATCAACACTGTTATGTGTATGATGATGTCAACCTAAAAAATGCACTATGAACCCCTTGAAGCGTAGAACAAAGCACAAAGGTCCCACGAGAGGCCTGGAGTGGTCGTGCCCTATCGCCGCCTCCGCCCCCGCCTCCGACCCCGCACCTCGCGTCTGCTCGTTAAGACATTCGAGAGTTGTGGAGTGTGCTCGCTGTAACGTATCAGATGGAGGGATGGAATAACGCATGCCAGAACAACTTGAGCACGGAACTGTAGATCTGATCAGTTTCAGTAGGTATTAAATATTATATAAAACTTTCAATTATTTATAATTCAAAGCACTAGAGTGTTAACCCAGTGTAGTTTTTACTTATTCTTATATTGATGGTGATAGATGATAGTGAGTAAGGATTTAGGAAGTAAATAGTTGAATGATAAATGGAATACTCATCGATTCACAGAAAAGCTTATAAATTAATTGGTCATTCATTGTAAGTGTGACAATGCTTTGCTCATACATGGTAATGCACTTATTAATAAAAATGATAATCACTTATTGACAAGACTGTTGTACAAGCTGCTGGATGCGAGCATTACAAAACCGGTCGTTATAGAGATCCTTGGGGGAGGCCTTTGTCCAGCAGTGGACGTCTGTTGGCTGAATCATGATGATGATGATAATGTTATACAAGAACTTGACTTTTGCAGACTTTGAAATTGTCAAGTTCAAATCTCATTAATCTAAATATTTCATTGCACGAAGTAAAAACTCATTCAGAATAGACCAAGAATTTATTAAAGTATTAAAGTTCTCTCTTAAAGTAATAAGTTCGTTTGTTATATTTTTCTATCACAAAACAATATTTTACATTGTTGAAGAATTATTGTTAATATATAGTTTTGATGAAGACAGTTGCTGCGAAGTTAAAAGAAAAGCTAAAAAAACAAAGTAATGTTTACAATTAGCTTTTGTCGCTCACCGTATTTTTGACACGTCAGATACACTTCGTGCCTTATTTAAATCGACATTCCAGCGAAAACAAATATAATTCTACGAAATGAGAAAAGAAAACAGCTTGGTATCATCTCATTTTAAACGAGCTACAGGCAAGACTTTCAAAGAGCCAAATCATTTCTAAGAGATATAATAGACTTTAACTTAACTGCTTAAGCTCGATATTCGTTTGACTTCATTGAGCATTTTTTCTAGGCATCCATTTAGAGGGGAGAACGGGCGAAACTGGATTATATCGAAGGCGTCCCCGGAGAGTGGGCTTTGTCCCGCCGAAGTGGGGCGCCGGCCGGGAAAAGTTGACATAACTTGAAGGTAATCTCGTTTGGGTTTCGGGTTAGTGTAACGGCGGATAGTATTTGACGACCAGAATTATTTGCAGGGAATTCAAAATCAAATTGAATTTTAACCGAAGTTTTCAGAATATGAGAAGCGTCGATGAACGCAGGAAAGGGTAAACTGTTGAATGCTTTAATAGAAAATAATTAACCTATTTTTATAGGCACCATCATGTTGTAAAACTCTTTTTATTTTGGTTATACTATTTCTTCAATAGTAAATTCATTCAATGTTTCATTCTGTTAGTAATCAGTGTACTTCACAACCTCTATTTGATTTGTTACACTCCTTCTATTACCAATTTACTTAGACGACGCAATCTGTATTAGCCCACACAAACCATTTCGCGAATGGCATTTTCAACCTTTCAACATACAACGGCAGCCTCAATGTGACCTTCACGTTTTGACGCGCGTCCTTTGCCCGCGCAGCCAAGCTCGCCCTCCCTCCCCGGCTGGAAGCTAAGCCCTGGGGCTTTCATCCGCGCCCGGAATGTGTAATGTTGTTGCCTATACAAATACAACGCTTATATTTCGTTTGCATGTTTTATGTAGGTATTATGCAAATACAAATGCTTGGGGACAGAACTTTACTATACAATATCAAAGTAAAGTATTGTACTCATTTTAAAGGTTTGAAAGTCATACTTTAGTTTTGATTGTAAATATGTAAAACGTTGCAATCTTTCCCTCTCTTTAATTTTTTTACGCTAACGGACCACATGGTTTTGCTGACAAACCCATTTTCAGTATAACCATTCCGCAAATGAATAAGTACATGTATGAGTTAGACTTAGAGGTACACAACAAATGGATAACGAAGTACAAAACAGTTAGGTAGCTAATAGTTTTAAAATTTTATCAAAAGCAAAAAAGTAAAAGGTATGTGTTGAAAATAAAAAGAGTAATGAAACAGTAGTTGAGTGTACTGTAATAACAACGATCAACGAGTATTGATTGCTTGATCTGCGGACTATGGCTTACCGCAAAATCAAAAGGACTTTCATAATTTAATAATTTATTCTTTAAACCTGACTCTTAAGAAAAGAGACAACGACCATGCAACTAGAGTCGTTAAATTGTCACGATCTGCGGCACAACCGCAGTAATGCCCAAATGCCTCCACGCAGCACCCGACAGAACCCTGGTCGCAAATGAAGCCATCCTGACCTCTAGACACGCTCAGGATCTACTCAGCCTGATCGCACAAGTTTAAACTGTATGCCTTTCACAAAAGGTTGAAAACTAAACTACATCTAGAGGGCAAAAGCAAAAGCTTTTAAAGAGCAGAATTAGAAACGCTAAGGCAAACGATATAAGAATCAGTTTACTGTGGTTGTGAAATAAGAGTAAGATGTGGATATACGAGGGTCTTGTTTCTAATGGGAATGTGTAGTTTTATATGTGCAGGTACAAAATTAATGATAGCGTAAGACAATACCGCGGCTAGACCATTTAGGGATGGTTTGTTTAGCTATTGCGCTATTGTTTATCGTGTTAAATGAAGACTATCGATAATACTCGTAGAATTAATATAATTGTCATATATATATTTTCATTATTCTTATGATGACGACGGAGTAAGCAAAAATTTCGACGCAACAAAAATCGCTAAACATGGTTGGTAATGTTGCAGCACGTACACTTAACTTTAGCTATGTTGTGCATCATTACGCTTTTTTTTATTAGTTTTACAATCTTCTCGGTCATAGCATGGCTACATTGTTATGGTCTCACTACATTTTGTTGTTCAAATAAACGTCTACAGTTGAAACATTGTTACTTTAGGGCAAGAATATAAAAATTTAAAAGGCCACCGACATAAAGTTGCTATTGCTGCGAAGACGGATCGGTATCGTAAACACGTAAGGGTACTTCTTTGCCGGAACCGGGTCCGAGTTACGGCTGCCGGCCGCCGATAAACTTGTTATACGGGATTATTCGGGGTGCGACCACTACGACTATTTTGTCAGCTAGTTCACCGATCTATGTAATGCCAAAGCGTCCGTCAATTACTCTGTCAATCTCTCCGTTAACGCAAACGTTTCAGAAACTGAATACATTTTTGGGTCTTTACATCGGCTTATTTTATTGGACGATTTATTTTATTTTTATTTTATTTTATTTGTTTATTAGGACAACCAACAAGACAAACACTGAAACAAGCAAAAATTGTAGAAACAAACATAAACTTAAAGCTAGTAAGTGTCATCTTAATTACAGGTTGCCATGGCATGCATTGTGGACTAAAATAAAAAAAAAACAATTTATTTATTAAAAATAAACCTAATGAAAAATTGAGTACTTATATAAATCAAAAGTCAGTCTTTCAGCCACTAATCTGGCGCCTTATCAAATGACTTTAATATTTCCTGTCTGAACTTCTGGGGTTTATCTGCGAAGATGTCGATATTACAAACTTTGCAGAGTTCGTTATATTGCAATTTTGCGACGATTTGCAAATAGTAGAAGATAATCGCTGGAAGGTTTTTGAGATCGGTGGAGGTTAGGTTGTTAGGTTGCCGTGGATCTGAATGTCCAGCATTAGATTTCCCTTAGGTAATTGGATTTAGTACTGCAAGGTCTTCCGACCCTTGTGGACTTACGAACAGATTTAGTGTCATTCATATAGAGCTCATTTTGATAGCCTAAATTGAATAAAGGTATTTTTTCTTTAAATATTGAAATATTGATTTTTATTTCATTTTCTTTTGTAAATTATGCAATTATGCAAAACTGCTTTTCCGATATATGGAGGAATCATGAAGCTAGTTTCAGTGAAGGAGTATTGAGATAACGTTCAGAAATTGGTAAGTAGTTTTAAGTTTTTTGTTATATTATTTCACTTCTTTTGTTTTTCCAAACTCATCCCAAATTGAGCGAAATATTTAACGAGTGTTTCGCTGGTTTAACGCCAGCCTCGGTTCAGGGGTCCACCAATAAACTATGCAGCATTTCCCCTCTGTAGATAAGCAAAGTCTTCGTTGTCACCGCAGGCAATAAAGTCGTTACCGAACCAAATTACGGAGATTGCCCGGATGCGGCGGGGACGCTCCCCTCCGCCGGGCCCGGTGACGCCGGCGCGCGCGGCTGCTGAGCGGAGCAGTGAAGCTCACGCCGTAATGATAAAACATCGTCTAGTTATAACAGTGGTTATAACAAGTGGCATAATAAACCCACACTGTCAAATTAGTTTGATATGAATCCACTACGAATCCAAATTTAAACAAGTTTTTCTAAAGGTATTGAATCAGTATCCGATTATTTACTTGTTTACTTCTTACAGGTGCCACTTACTTGGCCTTAATTGCATCCGATGGTATGGTGGTATGTATGGTCCTTACGGAATCCTCAACTAATGAGGCACTGGCTATCTTACCTCTAGCTGCCGGAACACAACAATGCTACAAAACAAACTACTTTCAAGGTACATGTATTACTCAGGTAACAAATAACAGACTTTGATTTTCAGTTTTGTTAACCTACAAGGTTTTACGAAAGAAAGAAAGAATAATTTTTAGATCCTCAAAATCAACGCCGTGGTTCGTAACAAAAAAATCTTTGAGCTCTACCTCTACCTATTCGGATTAAATTCAAGATAAATTAAATGAGACTGCCCAACAATATTACACACTCGCAAGAAAGCCGAATGCCGAAGCTTTTTTCAAGGAAACAAGGTCGAAATGTCCACAATCATTTTCTTTTCGTTCACATCTCGCTACTTTCTCTTGTCTTTTTTTTGCGTTGCTTCGCGGTGCTAACAGCCCGAGGCGCCGCCTTTGTGCCTCCGCAGCCACTTGTCGTCTCTTCAGTGCGTATCTTTGACCGTTTGTACGCAGCGCCATTGCAGCCACCCTATAAATTTATGGCTCTATACGACTTCCGTTTTCATTTACTATCGAGAAAGTAGCCATTAAGTTCAGTAAGTAGTCATGAATAAAGTATGGTCTGTTCCAATAGAATTTTCCTAAAAGTAAAAATGTTTATATGAGTAGGCTTACTTTCAGAAGTATTTTCTAATAGTCGTGAATCTACCACTGCGTCTTTTGAATAGAGCCCGGCAATAAACTTTATAGTTATTTCTTGTTTGTCTGCCTGGCTAGCTACCACCATTTTATTTGAATATGTCGCCATAATATCAATGTGTGTAGCATTGTTATGTTCCCGCAGCTAGAGATAAGATAGCCAGTGCCTCACTAGTTGAGGATCCCGGGTGAAGTGCGCTTTCACAATTGGTCTTATCATCACTTAACATCGGGTGAGAAAAAAGCACTGTGCTTACCCGTAAGATTTAAATTTATAGTGTGTAATTAACGAAGTTTGTAAATACACACTACCTATTAGTAATATTTAAGATACAGCGGTACTAAAACTTAACACTAAGTTGTCCTTATAGATTGTTTAACTGTTTCATAAATTCGATTGAGTAGAATTGCCCAAGCTCCTTCAGCGCCGCCCGGCGCCCGGCGCCGTCCCGCGCGGCTGCCGTCGTTTAGCGGTCGCTTATCGCGTCCGATCGCAATAAATCGGTACCACGTCGGCCGCTGCGAATCACTGCCGCCTAATTTAGCGCGTACAGTGTGGCCCGAAGGCTGACCGAAGACTGGCGACTTATTTTCAAAAGAGTTTTACTTTTAGCTTCAGATAGCTTCGACTGTGTCAGAGATAGATTTAAATCTTCAAAACTACATTGCATCCGATTCAGATAGAATGCAAAAAAGTGTGTTACCTTCAAAGGAAATAATATTTAGATTTAACAAGGAGGTAGCACGTAGAGATATTGGGTTGCAGCTCCCCAAGCTAAAATCTAAAAACCCAATGCGAATTTTCAACATGACTAAAAGGTAATAACGACTGATGTCTTACGCTGGCAACTGGGACCAGTGGCTTAACGTGCTTTCCGAAGCAAGGAGCATCTCGAAATATTTAATTTGGTCAACTATTCGGTAACCCAGCATGGCAAAAGTTTGCAACTTGCAAGCTTGCAACCCGAAAACGCTAGCTGCGGCACCATCGACTTCCACATACAATAACCATGCAATAAATCTATCGGAACGATGCCGAAAGTGTATCGAGGACCTAACGCCCTATCCCAAGAAGGGCGGCAGATGGCAGCCATCTTGCAAATATTATTGTGCCATAATAGCAATACATCCCCAAATTGCGCCTTCGCTTATTCCCCACGGCTCATTTCTCCGGAGTGTCGGGAAGAATTATGACGCTTCCTTTGTGAACATGGAAATATTATGTGTAAACGGCCAATTTATGTGCGCTATGAATTATATTCTGAATGTTTCTAAAAGAATGACGGCAGAGGATCCTGAGATATTGCTGTCATTTATATTCATTGGATGCCTTCTCGTGAATGAGGCAAGGTAGACAGTTGGTCCTAAGAATGTATGTCAATTAAAACAAACAGGTAAGATCGTAAGTATTTTTATGTAAAAACATATTTTAAATATTGATCAGGTTATGAACGGGTAAGTTATTAAGACCCATCTCTGGTTATAAAAAGTATATACAGAGGAATTAAGAAGCTCCTGCTTTTTAGGTCGGTAAAAAGAGAAGTCTTGAACGATCGAACATTGCACAGCCCAACCAGCTAGACCTAGAACGCTGAAAGGCATTGGAACGAACGTACGTTAGGAACGTAGGCAAGAGACGGGATTTTCCGAAATAGCATCGAAATCACGAGATACGGGTGTTATATATCACGGACAATGTATTCAAATTAATATTTTATTATTATTTACAAGAGCTTTGATGATGAAGCTATGATAGTGATGACTGGATTTTAATGATGGAGGCCTTTGCTTAGTAATGGGCCAGTCATAAGGGCTATTTACTTTTTGTACTACATGTACTGTCCCGTCCGCGACTCATATTATCGAAGGAATGGTTTTGACGGTAACTTACGAATAAACACTGGCATACCACCTTGATGAGGGTTAAGTGGAATACGGTGAGATGATATATCAAACTGTTAGTGATTGTTTCTTAATAGCTATCAGATTTAAGGCTACCCTTCCGAAAACATAGTCGTTAGATAAATATATATGACAATAGCTTTTACAAATAATATATTATACTTTTTTCTTAAAGTCAGATGCTTAAGACATCTAAACTTATGTCAGTTTAATGTTTTTGATAGATAAACGGAAATAAACAAGGATAAACATTAATTTCAATTGAAGTGTAAAATAAATGCGAGGAGATCCGTATCATTTTCATTCATTTCATTCATTCATTCCGATTTTCAGTCATAATAAAGTTAAAATAAAATAAAATTTTAATGTGTAGCGTTTGCGTAATCTTTTGAAAACAATATATTTGATAACCTTCAACTGTCTTGTAATATCAAATAGCATGTTACGTCTGTAAACCTAATTGTGCATCAAACAGCTGTACGTGCTAATCTTAACTCTAAACGCCAATAAAAATGTTATAATAATTTTTCAGTTTTTCCTTGTGCAATATCTATTTTCCACCCTATTAGGCGAACGCGCCCCTTCGCCCCGAGCAAGCAGCGAGCGGCAGCGCCCTCTCGCGCGCGTTGTCGCCAAACCGCGACATAATCCGACACGGGGCGTGCAGACCTCATTGTGTCGGGATTACAATGTGGAAACGGCTGTAAAACAAGCGGTATGGCACAACACGATAATGTAACTGTGTTACTTTATTGCAATTGAAATATCAAGTAAATGCATTTACACAATATTTTATAATTAACGCATTTTCTCAATGCGCAAACTAATGTCAATACAAACTAACTTAACTTTATGTGCTCATTGTTGTAGAGTCCCCAATGGCAACCATTGTATGTGTCCCAGTATTAAAAATACGAATAAAATAAAATATTTGGGCGTTATAATAGATAAATCTCTTTCTTTTAAACCTCATATAGAAGCCTTAAGTAATAGGATACGTAAGATGATATTTGCGTTCAAAAAATTACGCTATATTGCAGACTCTACAATGATCAGGCAAGTTTACCTGACTCTATGCCAGTCCATACTAACATACTGTATTAGCTCATGGGGTGGAGCGGGTAAATCGTTGTTGTTAACAATCGAGAGAGCTCAAAGAGCGATTCTCAAGGTGTCCACTTTCCGCCCTTTCCTTTTTCCTACTAACCTTCTATATAAATCATGTAAAGTTCTAACAGTCCGTCAGCTATTTATATTGAGTATAGTACTAAAGCAGCATGCTGCCCTTCCTTTCAACTCTGAAGTTACTAATAAAAGACGAAAAGACATAGTTTGTACAGAAAGAATCGGAACAAAACATGCTTATACCTCCAAATTTTACATGTCCCTGGGACCACTTCTCTATAATAGACTTAATGCGATAGCAAATATATATTCCCTTAATTACAATAAGTGTAAGATAGCTTTAAAAGATGCCCTGCAAATAATGTCCTATGACGATACAGAGAAGTTGTTGACTGTAGATAAGTAAACATTACTATACTTACTTATTTAATTTTAATTTATTTTTATTTCGTAGATTTTGTTTCATAATTCAAAAGAAAGTTGCTAAGTATATAAGTTATCGCTTCCTTTTTCTTTTATTTGATTAATGTTTTGATTTTATTGTTCACCAAATGCATATGTAAATACCTATTAAGTAATGATAATTATACCTATTTTAAAATGCTTAGCCCTAATTTCTCGCCTGAAAAACAGGATTTCCTAGTTCAGGCATGATTTGTATTTTTCCTAGTTAGTAAGAATTTGTTGTACATTTTGTTTTATTTTGTAAAAGATATTGAATATTGAATAAATTATTATTATTATTATAATTATTATTATTATTATAACGGCCAGTATATATTTGAAAGGCTCGTAAAGCCGTTAGGCCCACGCCGCGTGGTGGTTTATAGCCCGTTCTCCTATCCATCCAGAGGATAGGCTCATGCCCCAGCAGTGGGAACATAAAAAAGGGCTAGTGATGATAATGATGACGATGACCATATATTTGACGGCTGAATGTAATTTACGCGAATGCGTTTCTTTTTGTATGTATGAAACTTTTGTCATACGATTTTACGGGCCTTCAAAGGCAGCTTCAAAACCAGCCTGAAAGCTTGTTTTAACTTTAGTTATGTTATAATAATTTGTTTTATTTCAAAGTTCGCAGTTACACTCCAATAAACATTATAGGACCAAAAATAGTCTATATCATTTCTTTTACTTAAATACTTTATTTGAAATGACCTCCTTTGGGGTCGCCAACAAGCTTAATCCCGGAGTTAACGAGTGTCCCCCTCGCTTCGCTCTCGTCTCTGCCTCGCCACACTATCTAAACACTACACATGAATCTAGCTATTTTAACTTGTTACTTTTATAGAGCTACGATAGCATAGTTGGTAGTGCACTTGACCCGGCATGTCATGGGGTGCGGTTTCGAAATTTTTTCAACACTTTGTATTTTTTTAAATTGTTACTTTTGTTACAATAATAAATAATTTCCTTAATTATTAAAAAAATACCATACCATTTATTTCATGTTTGCCTAACGTAACGCACAAGAGTATAAAGACAGCAAGGCCTTTATTTATTTATTAGGTCAGTTTCTATGACAAGAAAACAAACAAATTGTTAACTATTTACGTTGGAGGCTCCAACGGCCAGACTGGCGAGAGGTGGCTAAGGACAGAGCAGAGTGGCGAAATCTTGTGTCGGAGGCCAAGATCCACTTCGGGTCTCTGAGCCAGCGCAGTAAGTAAGTAAGTAATAAGTAACTATTTACGCGTGAAACAAACAAACAAAAAATAATCTCACTTTTTTAACAAAAAGTATACTATATCCTTTCCAATACCTTTGAGAATATGTGTACAAAGTTTCATGATGATCGGTTGAGTAGTTTCTGCGAGAAAGTGTAACAAACAAACTCACATTCACATTTTTAATATTAGTAGGGATTTTTATTTATATTAAAAAAAAAATTTATTTAAATTAAAAATGTGAATGTGAGTTTGTTTGTTACACTTTCACGCAGAAACTACTAAGCTACTAAGCATCGCTGTGTTTCGACAATTAGGAATAATGTATAGCCAGTATCCGTTGAGGTTTCCAAGTAAACTGCTTCTATCATCGGTCATATCGCCGTTTACCATCAGGTGTGAACTGATGCAAGAGAGTGCTTTAAAAAAGTATTACCTTTATTATGAATTTACCTCAGATAGTCCATGTCTCAGATAAAACTGACCCCGATTTTACTATCAAATACTAAATCTATGTTAGATACAATTTTATTTGAAGAAATAAAGAAAGTAAACGTCTAACAAAGGCACTTCAAAATATACGAGTATTGGCCTTGCCCCGGCGCCCCGGCGCCCCGGCCGGCGGGCGCTCTGCACGGAACACCTCATTGTTACCACCCCCTCACATTCACGGTTGTCGCGACTACAATAGACAGCCTGCAGTAACAAGTGCCCGGAGTATCGGGGGAGGCTTTCATCAGGCACGTCGGAAGCGCAGTCACAATTGGGGTTAATTAAGCTACTCTGTAGGATAAAAGGACTTTTAGTAACTGAAATTATTATGATGATCTCTGAAAAGAAACTGTTTCAGAATTTTTAAGCTGAAAATGTACGGATCTATTCAGGCCTATCATCATCAGCCTACACTAGTCCACTGCTGGACACAGGCCTCTCCTTGTGCACGCCACCGAGCACGATCCGCGGCTACTCTCGTCCAGCTCTTGCCAACCACCTTGCGAAGATCCTCGTAATTCAGGTATAATTTATCATAATGTTTTGTACCCGTAGCTCCCAACACCTTTCCTGTGTCCACAGAGCACGCAAAGATTCATATAATATATGCAGATAATTTTAAATAGTCAAAGTCACAACTCTGTATTCAATATATATAGCTAAACATTTTACCAATCTAGTCGCGTTGAAAACCTATTTTTTTATTACTATTAATAGATTTGTTTAATGTTTCAAGAAAGTCCAACACTTTATAAATTTAGGGATGAATTCCTGTATTTGTGTTATTCTATTCAATATTACGACCCCTCAAACCCCTTGCACTGGCTCACCCGTTCACCATTCACCGAAATCTCATTAAAAATACTTTAAAACTTGTTTTTCCGGTCCACTAAGGAATAAAGTCCTTTTGAATTCACAATCACGGTGAACACAAAAAAACGCTTGTACAGGGGGAGACTGGGGAGAACGTGCGTCGGAAACTGTTAGTTATGGGGAGATAAATAGCCGGTGCATAGAGGGCGCTGATTGCGAGCCGTGGCACCGCCGGTGGCGCTGCCCGAATACAAATTAATACTAATACAGTACGTGGTGGTAGGACAATCACACGGAACGTGTTATCCTGTTTCGTTCGTTTAGGGTTTGTGTTGAAAAAGAGAAATAAGGAAAAATATTTCTTTGAATATTTTTATGAGTATCTAGGCAATATTATTAGGTTAACGATAATATTTAGGTATATAACTGAAACTGTAGACAAGTTGGTTAACGATCGACAACATCAACCATGCATGCATACGAAAAATGAGAGCATGTTTTAGAAAATAGAGCAATTTTCAAAATATACATTGACGGAAACGTCCAAATTTCTTGCTTTAAAAGTATGGTTGGCACTGTACCAATAATCACTGTTGTACATTTAAAATATATTTATAAGTGGACGTATTTTGCTTTTGACTCGAAATTCCAATAGCAATAGACGGTAATGTTTTTTATCAGTGTACTTGTACCAAGTAGCCCCAACCATAATTCCCGCCAGTTATCCCACATCGGTTATCGCATGAAACGCATTTGTCACGCGCTGTCAAAGCAAGTGGGGACGCGTGCCGCGCGCCAATCGATAAGACAACAATCGTAGCGTGTAAATCGTCGAGTACTGATGATAATCGATTGTCCGTATGAAACACGATCATACTTATTAAATTGAAAGTTACTATTGTAATTGCTAGAGTGTTTCCAGTACACGTGTACGTAATTAAATATAAGTAATTTGTGTCCTTTATCAGTAATGTCAACGTAGGACATTACTCAGAGGAAATATGCATCTAATATATAATCATTTGTGGTGAAGTCTCTCTTAATACATTCGATATAAATAACCTGTTAAACTGCGTATAATCAAAACGAAATCTAGTAAGCGAAACAAAAGATATTCCTATTTAATGTACAATACATTGGGAGCTTCAATTTGGCGTAATGCTTTTGCATTCTCAACGGTATCGATTATTCACCTTCCGCCATTCCCAGTTCAATCTGACTGGTGGTGTCTGTCAGCTGCAACATTATAATGCCGGGCATCAAGCATTCAGGAGGGAGTGATCCCCTCTCGCCCACGCTCCCCTCGTACCTGGCGGCGATGTTGGCGCGTTGTTTGGCGGCTAAGCTCAAGTAATGATAAGCAAACATATCTGTTAGTGTCATGTTGCAAATTCTGTACGCGAAAACAAATATTAAAGCTCACGAACATCATAAGTTGAACTCTATCATTTTGTTTGCTCATGTTCTTGAAACTTGTTACATTGTTGAAAATAGTCTTTGATATATATAGGTATAGCACTATTGTCGAGTCAACAACATTCAACACTTTTCCAAATTGTAATTATTTCGCAACATTTGCGGAAAATTTTGTATACTTATATTATTATAAACATAATATAATTTGAAGTTTGTCATGGTTTTCTTCTAGAACTATTCGTAATGTTTATTGAATAAAGGCACTGATTTTGATCATTCCAATTCTGTAAACCTTCGGATATTCAATTTAATAAATACCATCTGTTACTATTGATCTATCCATAAGTTACTGCTACTTCAATCTAAATTCGCCTGAATTTCCTATCCTCCTACGCGCTGTTCGATTTCTAATTTGGTAGTTCGTGGGCGTCAGACATCGAGCCGGGATTGCGACGTATCGCTCAGCACCAAATTCGATTCCTGGCAAAATTACGGAACGGGAGTGATTTGCATGATCGGGAAATGAGCTAGCGCACCCGGGAGTAACGAAAGACTAAGTTCCAAAGTAAACTAGTAGCTATATAAGAAGATATACAATCAGTTTTGTTATATACAATGAGAAGCCCTTATCGAGAATGCCCAAAAGGCGTTGAACCGAATTAAAAAAGCAAAAGTCAACAGTATTGCTGAGACAGTAAAAAGTTTAAATTAATTGACCTACATCGATAGTTTCAGAAACTTTAAACTCAGCGTTTTATTTGCCTAAACGTGTGAAAGCGAAGTTTTTCGCTTGGCGCACTGCCATATTATGCCAAATAGTCGTCGTCAATTAAAAACCTAAAAATAAAAAGCTACAGAAACTTCAATCTTCATTAATTAACGACCGAGATTAAATATTTCGGCTCTAATTAACTAAATTCTATTTCAGCCCAACATTTTTGAAATATTACGTAACACAAAATGAGCTTGATCGATCCCCACAAAGCATTAATGACTTCAAATTGTCGTAACGAAGGCGATGCCGAGCAAGCCGTTAAACGACGGTGACTATTAGCAGCTTCCGTTATTATCAGATTACGGGAAATTAAGACGCGGCGGGCCCGGTGGTCGGGCGCTGCGTAAGGATGGCAACACACAGCCTTAACAAGATTGACAACGACTCATTAAGGAATAACAAGTAAAATATTGTACTCTATGTGCTACGTGGCAGTAGTGGCTGGCGCAATCGGATTACATTGAAATGGAATTTGAGCAATGCTCAGCTTTTAACCGCCTCTGTGATCTAGTGGTTAAGACCACCGGTTTAGAACCAGAGGTCCCGGGTTCGATTCTCAGTGGGGTTTACATGTTTGTGTACTCGGTTTGGTTGGTGGTAGGGCTTGTTTGTCCGCCTGGCTAGCTACCACCATCTTAACAAAACTGTCACCATAACATCAATGTTTGTAGCATTCGTCCGGCAGCTAGATACATATAAGATAGCCAGAGTGCTTCACTAGTTGAGGATCCCGGGTGAAGTGCACAAGTGCGCTTCCATCATTGGCCTTATTATCACTTGACATCAGGTTAGATCAAGGCACTCTGCCCGTAAAATATTTAAAAAAAGCTAAAAAGGCATGACCATATAATTTCACCTAAAGATGTAGAGTCACGCTGTAAATGTTATACGAGTAAAAGGCAAATAGCAAGATTTGTGAGAAAAAGAACCGGCCAAGTGCGAGTCGGACTCGCGCACGAAGGGTTCCGTACTTTATGACGTATTAAAAAAAACTACTTACTAGATCTCGTTCAAACCAATTTTCGGTGGAAGTTTGCATGGTTATGTACATTGTATATTTTTTTTAGTTTTATCATTTTCTTATTTTAGAAGTTACCCCCGACTTACATTTTACCACTTTGGAAGTGTCTCTCGCGTAAACTATTCAATTTAGAAAAAAATGATATTAGAAACCTCATTTCACCTCATCACTTTTGAAGACCTATACATAGCCCACACGTATGGGTATGATGACAAAAAAATTTTGAGTTTCAGTTCTAAGTATGAGGCACCCCCAAAATTTATTGTTTTTTTTCTATTTTTGTGTGAAAATCTTAATGCGGGTCCCCGAATTCATCTACTTACCAAGTTTCAACAGTATAGTTCTTATAGTTTCGGAAAAGAGTGGCTGTGACATACGGACGGACAGACAGACAGATAGACACACAGACATGACGAATCCATAAGGGTTCCGTTTTTTGCCATTCTAAAAAACGACTAAATGCAAGGCTCCAACACCGTTAGGTAGATCGTAAGTTCAGCACAAGTATTTTGTTCATGATACAAAGATTTCTTCTTTACATTAAGTATAACTTGAACTATTATTATTATCAGCTTATAAAGTACCCACCTGCTGGTTCCAGTGCCTACGGCCTACACGAACAGTATCAGGAATGTAGAAATAGTCTCATAGACTCCTGAAGATCAGTTTCAGTGATAAAGGACAACCAATACTAATAGATGAGTTACATTTCATTAAGGTTTGGGATAACTGAATAAATTCTTCTCACCGCTGTCAAATAGAATTGAATTGTAAAACCACCGTCCCTTATCGAAGGGCGCTTCTTATTTGTCGTTACCAAACAGTTGGGCTGTAGTGAAGGCACCGGCTATCCCGCCTTGGTTAGGGTGAACTATTTAATAAGTATCTTAATTGAGTTACCCGGCTGCTCCCCTGAGCTCGGCCGCTGGCTAATTAGTTGAGCAACGATTTTGTACAGCTGTAGGCATAGTCTTAATAAATATCTTTATTTGCATGGAACTTCATTTATTCTACGCACAGTATGTTAAAGGTTGGCAATAATTAACCTTTACCTACTAATTAAATTGTACGAGTCAAGTATTTGTATTGGTAATTTGTCAGAGGGTGCGGACTAAAATCTCGCTCGTGAATTTTTTTCGAATAATTTTCAAAATATTCGAAAAAAATTCACGAGTACTTAAGAAAAATGCTCTGTAATATCTATACTCAATACTCAATACTCAATACTTTATTGCGTTCCATAATGTTTACATAATAAGGTGTAGGTTTTTACAATGGATCAATTATGGACCCTGTCGGGTACAGCACAACTTACTAGGAGAGAGGAAGAGATCATTATTATTTTAATTATAATTATATCATATTTATTTGTATTATAATTTATCATTGATTAAAAATTAATTTATAATGTTATATTGGAATATTATAACTACTTATATATTTTTATGTTATTTGCTCAGCGCAGCGGTAAGTACTTACATAGAATATTTACTTAGATTATTTGTAATTTATTATCTGTTAAAAAATATTATATATATATATATATATATATTTAAATTTATTAATTATTTTATAGTTGATGATTTATCATTAAAATATTCTTTTATGTTATAATAGCTTTTGTTTAGCAGAAAAATTCTTAATTTTTTAATAAAATTCCTCAACGTGTCTTCATTTTTAATATGTTCAGGTAACTTATTATATACTTTTATTGACATAACCAAAGGACCGGACGAGTGCATTGTTATACGAGAAATAGGAAGATTTAACCTGTTTTTATGTCTAAGTATTATTTTGCTTTGGATATTTTTTCTTATATTATAAAATTCAGGGTATTTTCGGACAAACTTACATAATTCAAAAATGTAGATACAAGGTAAGGTAAGGATGTTAAGTTTTTGAAAGTGTGGTTTGCATGTGTCAGTTTCATCAATATTTACTAAGATTCTGATTAATTTCTTTTGCATGGTGAATACTGAGAGTGCGTCTGTACTGTTTCCCCATAGCGTAACCCCGTAGCTTAGCCAAGAATGAGCATAGGCGTAGTAGGTCACGAGTGCAGTTGATTGGTCTGTGGTGTTTTTGACTTCTCGAAGCGCATAACAAAATTTGGATAGCTTAGCACGCACCTTTTTAATATGAGGTTTCCAGTTAATGTGTGTGTCGATAGTTAAACCGAGCAAGGTGAATTCGTTCACAACCTCCATCTGCGATCCTTCAAATGTAAAATTTATATTTAAGGGTGTTTTTTGGTAAGGGTAAAACGACATAAGTTTAGTTTTTGAGAAGTTAATTTCAAGATTATGTTCATGCATCCAGTCTACTGTTTTGGTAAGTATAGAATTAAGTTGATCATTTAAGTTTATATTATTTTTACATGAGACAAGCAAAGAGATATCATCCGCAAACAAGACACATGGACCTTTTATAATTTTTGGAAAGTCATTGATATATATAAGAAACATAAGGCATCCTATCACACTACCTTGAGGAATTGAGGCGTTTATATCTTTTTTGTTTGAACGGATGATTTCTATTTCGCTAGTTCTTTTATTAAAATATTCTATCTCGACTAATTGTTGCCTGCTCGTCAGGTATGATGTGAGCCATTCGTGAGCTTTTCCACGTATACCTATTCCATAAAATTTATTTAATAAAATATTAAATTGCACTTTGTCGTAGGCCTTAGTCATATCTAATAGTATCCCAACAGCGTATTGTTTATTGTTAATGATGTTAAGGGTTTCTTGGATGTACTTATAGACTGCTAAGGTTGTAGACTTATTTTTGCGAAAACCATTCTGGCATTCGTCGAATATGTTATATTTTTCGCAGAAAGAATATATGCGGTTACACATGGCTTTCTCAAAAATCTTTGAGGCGGTGGGCAATAAAGCTATGGGACGATAATTGTTTGGGTCTTTTTTTGAGCTTTTTTTGTGTATTGGTTTTATTAAAGCTTGTTTTAATTGGTCTGGGACGACGCCTTCTTTGAAAGATTGGTTAATTAATTTGAAGAATGGTAAAGTGAGTTCATCAGCGCAGTATTTGATTAGATTAGGGGGAAGTTCATCAATTCCATGACTTTTCTTATTTTTAAGGTTTTTTATTATTTTGTTAACTTCGTATGGATCTACTGGGCTAAGAAACATTGTATTTTCAGTAGTATAAAGTACAGGAGCACCGTTTAGTTGTCTGCCTGATAAGGCGGTGGAATTTTCCCCAATAGATGCGAAAAAGTCATTGAAATAATTAGCTATCTGTCTAGGTTCAGTTGTGATGTTATTGTTTATTTTAAGCTCTATATTATGTTTGAGTTTTTTTTGTTTTTTGTTTGTTCGTTCATTTATAATACTCCACATTGTCTTTATTTTATTATCAGATTTAATTATTTTATTTTTATAATGTAATTTTTTTGCTATTGCTACAGTCTTTTTTAGTATTTTTTCATAGTGTTTGTAATATTGTGTTAATATTGAACTTTTCGTTTTAAGTGTAAGTATTTTCAGAAGTCTTTTGTTTTTACAAGAAAGTTTGATGCCTATTGTTAACCAATACTTTTTATATTGTGTTTTTAACTTTATTCTTTGTACTGGTAGGCATTCATTTAAGACATTAATTAATGTTTTGATAAAATTATTATAATTTTCATTTATATTCTTCTCTGTTACTATAATATCGTGCCAATTTTGGGTACTTAATTTAGATTTAAATTGATGCATATTTTTTTGATTATACATTCTTTTCATAGTGTACCAGGTAGTTTTTTTAATTTGTTGGGGCAGTTCTAGATGGATTACTGTCCCGCTATGGTCTGAAAAGCCTAATTCTTCTACTTTTGTTTTTAAATTAAAATTATTAAAGTTTGTAAATATTAAATCTAAACATGTAAACTAGTACGTTAATAGAGAACATTTCCAAAAAAAACTTTTGCTCAACTGAAATTATGGCAGTTTGGTGTATTTCCAAACTATTATAATGGTACCCTCGTACAAAAACAAAAAACCTTGTTAGAGTGTCTACAAAGTTTGTTGTAAAAACAAAATATATTTTTCCCTTCGAACCTCGTTTATTTGGCGTGTAGCGTGACGTCACTTCCCCTGTTTATTTAATGACGGCATTGTTTCGCAAACATTTGCCCTTCGTTAGCTGTCTTCTGAACAAACAAACTATACCCTCTTTGAAAAATACCCTAAAGCCAGCACGACAAGGTAACGTTTCAAGGAACACGGTCTTAATCCTTATAAATGTTTAGAAAAAAGTGTTTTTTTCTATTTTCCTACCGGTGTTATTTCTTTTCTGTCTAAGTAATTATTAGTTGGATGAAAGTGTGCTGTAAAACACATCATGGTAGCCAATACTAAACCAGGCATTGGTTAGGCAACAATTATAACAACAAACGACTGAAACGATGTGAAACTGAAGATTGATTTACATAAAAGACTGGCGTTGGTGGAAATAATTTAAATATAGCCTTCACTTTTAGTCCATTGAACGCTACCACAAGTGTGGATTTATATAGCACTAATTCAAATGAAAACATTAAGTTGTAATAATGTAATTAATTCTATAAAGTCTCTGGCGTCATGGAAGTACATGGAGCTTTAGGGGTGCACGTACCTGTGTCTCTGAGCTGCAGGGAGCTGACCTTGTTGGTCAGGTAGCCCTTGATGGAGCTGGCGACGCGCGAGGGCGAGGCGGCAGCTGCGCGCCCCCGCAGCGCGCCCTGCAGCCGCCCGAGCAGCGCGCCCTCCTCCTCCACGGTCGGAGCCCCAGGGGCAACTGCCCCCACGCACCAATTCAAATACACCCGTCTAACTTTTTAATTCGAATTTCGAACGCGGTTTCTTCGCACTCTTATAATTTTAATTTACTTGTTATTTAAAAACGTGTAAGACCTTATTAAGTTTTTTATTCTAAATATAATTTATTCTAGTAAGTAGTGATAAGTTATCAGTGCATGTTTTGATATGTATTTGTTGAGTTTTTAGGGCGTCAGTGTCCCACCATGGTGCGCCTGTTTTGTTGATCTGTAACAAAAACAAGAAAAAATACAGAATCACAGTAGTCAAAATACTTTAAATTTCATCTTGACGTAAAGATCGTTACATCTAAACTCAAACATACGAGTAGGTAAAGAAGCCCGCCCTTTGACGACGAAATAAATAAAAACATGCCAGTTGCCCAAACGAGGGAGAGATTCACAACGGATGTAAAAAGCCGGAAACCACCACTCGAGCAGCTTCCGGCAGCCATCTTAGGTCCGGAAGCCGAAACAGTTTATGACTTCCCGCTCTTCCCCAAAGCGAATGTAACTTATGAATTACAACAGACTTTCATGTCTATAGACGACAGTGTCACAGCTTTTGTTGTCATACTTGACTACTTGACATTTGCTTTTCAAAGCGAAATGTTTAGTAGGTAGTTTATGCATAGATGTACAGACAGAAAATGTGAATTACAAAAAACAGATAAAACCAGCAGCTGTTGCTGAGGCAGTGTTAGTCTAGATTGGTGATCACGCACCAACAGATAAAGTCCGTGACTCCAACAAGTAGGAACAATGATTTAGTAAAATTTTGAAAAAACTTCCAAAGTTGGTCTTTATGATATTAAAGGAAAGCCTGTGTAGATACTATTATGGTGTCAATCCACATACCATCTCCGCATTGGAGTAGGTCGCTGCAACTTAAAAACCAAGGCCTGACTGCGATTGTGGCGCTCATGACCAGAGTAAGCTACTGCCCTGCCCCTTATGCCCTTCCACCTTCATTAAGGAAAATTCAAATGAAAGCTTTGATGTCGCTCTGCGCAGGATCGGT
This sequence comes from Eudonia mercurella, assembly GCA_963082485.1. Taxonomy (NCBI): domain Eukaryota; kingdom Metazoa; phylum Arthropoda; class Insecta; order Lepidoptera; family Crambidae; genus Eudonia; species Eudonia mercurella. The sequence continues at coordinate 131,566 of OY720031.1, read as the reverse complement.
TTCAGGGCTCGGAAATATACAGGCATTGAAACGATTAGAAGGAGTACTGTCGATGGTAATGATTGTTTAATTGTATTTATTTACTTGATTCTTCATTTGTATTAGTAATTTAAGCAATTGACAGTTGATAAAGGTATTTAATTGTTCAATTCATGGTTTTACGGCTCGATATTGTTTAGTAAAACTCTGTAACCTTGAAAGAAGTTTTCTGCCCATGGACAAGCAAGACAGATTTTTGATTGACACAGTTGATCAAGAAAGGCAGAGGAACTGCACCATACAGCTTTAAATTAATTTTGACTAGTTATGTTTGTTTTGTTTGTAATTTTATAATTTTTACAATGATTTACTTTTGCATGCTACCATAGTTAGCTGAATAGGATGAGCCTAACATGTTATAACATCTCCCCATGTACCCTGTTCATACGTAAAATATTATATTCTATTCTATTCTGTAATTTAGTATGTAAACAAATGAATTAGTAATTGCCAGATAAAGCGGAGAATCAAGAATCATTAATGAGAAAAGAGATTAAAGATATAAGCTCATTAGTAACATTGGCATGTTTAATGCTGCCACTAAAGCGCGGTCAGATGAGTTTATGCAGCACAGTTTAAAAACTGCAGTCACAAATTAAATGTTAAACCTATTGTAACCTCAGGAGGATGCATGTCTCGGACGTTACCGGATAGTACATAGGAAAAACCCACCAGACACACCATTAATTAACTAGATCTAAACTAAGCTGAGCTTTTATAAAGTATACTAGACGACGAATAAAATAATCTTAAGAAATAGACGTATAACTAAAAACTTTCATGCATTACACAGATTAACACAGATTACACATATTCAGACATTCTTTAAGAGCGTTTCCGCCGCACACTAGCGCCGCCAATGAAAAAAAAACATATCTAGTTATAAGACATAGAAAATCAAATTATGCTCAACAAACTATTTAAATGAAGTAATTTAGAATTTTTACGTTACCTAATGAACATCTGATATGTTATGGTTTAGTTAAATACGGCGTTATAGTTAAAAGTGGGCGTTTTAGCTGTATCGTCTTATAACGGCGTAAATGCTCTTAATAGGTGAAATGTCGCTGTAGACCATGGCGCGATATGACGTTGACATTTTCTCTGCTGTATTACTAAAAGCTTGTAAGAAACATGATCTTACCTACATACACATTATTTTACTCGTTTAGTAGTTTATAAGTTAATTTAAAATCATGATAATAAAATTAAGTAAATCTGTTAAGGCTTTGAAGTCTAGTATTACTTAAATAGATGTGTAAGAAACAAGGACCTTTGCGGTAGTAGCCAAGGTCACTTCCCGTCGGCTTCTGCATAATACACATTCCCAAATCAAAATTCCTTCCCCTTCCAACTCTTCAGGATACTGCTCTGCAGGCTTAGAGATCTAAGCCTGCAGAGCAGTATCAACATGCTCGGTATGACGATTCGCTGCGATCTAAACCAAAGAGACTACATCGAAGCCGTGATCAAAACAGCCTCACGAAAACTCGGTATTCTGAACAGGGTGCGGCGATTCTTTACGCCTGACCAGTTGTGCCTTTTGTACAAGACACAGGTACGGTCTTGCGTGGAGTATTGCTCGCACATCTGGGACGGTTCCGCAAAGTACCTTCTCGATGCTTTGGACAGATTGCAGCGTCGCGCTGTACGCATTATCGGCAACGCAGAAGTCACAAATACTCTCGAAACTCTGCAATTGCGATAGATATTGCGTCACTCAGCGTGTTTTACCGTTTATACCATGGCGAGTGCTCTGAAGAACTCTTTGACCTCATCCCTCCTTCTCCCTTCCTCCATAGGAGTACGCGTGCTGCTCTCCGGAGTCACCGCTTCACTGTCTCAAATATTCCATCACGCACTAAGAAATTTGGTGACTCATTTTTTTGTCGCACTTCCAAAACATGGAATAGTTTGCCTGCACACGTTTTCCCTCCTTCCTATGATATGGGGTCCTTCAAACGAGGCGTGAAGAGGCACCTTGTGGGCCGGCAGAGTGACGGTAACTGATGCTGCGTTATTTTCACGCTGCACCAGTTGTCATCGCATCTGGATTCCATATTCACTTAACATCAGGTGAAATGGAGTCATTTGCCGTGCTATGTATAAAAAAAAAAAAAAAAAAAAAAGGATTCTTATTAAAACTTGATTTCCTGACAAAGTGTGTTATAGAGTTAAATTTGCAATAAAAACAACACGTGTGTTTGAACGGCCATATTTTTAAACAAATATTTTAGATTAAATATAGTATAGAAGTAATAGAGTATTAGTTTTTATTGAATACAGACAGTCCCACAATTTTTTATTAAAATTATGCCTATGCATTCGCAAAATATATATTTAAAAAACAGTGACAAGTTATTGCTAACCCGCACTGGGTCCGCGTGGCGGTTTAGTGCCCGTTCTCCTTATCCATCCATAGAGAAGGCTCGTGTCCCAGCAGTGGGGACGTATATGAGCTGGTGGTGGTGATAAGTTATTATTAACAACCTAAATTAAAATCATCTTCCTGAACACGAAAAATATACGCATTTCAAATGAATTGAAGGCCGAAATACCACAATCGTTACAGTTCAGTGGGTATATACATAAAGAAAGTGGATCCGAACGGTCTTAATAACGTTTATAAAACGTTTATAACTTAATAAAGTCTAACGAAACCCGGACCAAATGAACTGATGTAATGTCTATCATGAGCTACCATCGAGCAGAAAGAGCTTCGGAAGAACAAGCTGTCCCATTCCGTCGGCTCCGATATTTTATCTTGCGCTTATATTGCGAATTGCAAAGGTTAGGAAATTTCGAAATTGTATTCATGGTAGACTCAGAGGTTATGATTGGAGCTATGTAAGTACAGGTCTTATATTTCAACATGCAAGCAAGTGTAGACTAGTTTCTAGGTTTCTATAGTCGGTGATGTAATTCAGCGTTCTACACTAAATGACCTCACTGAAAAATCACTACTTTGACATCACCCCTTCCACTCACACACACAGTTATGCATATCTCATTCTTAACACATACACACACACACACAATGACAAACGCGCACGCGGTTTTATATGCGTTTAAAGTTATGTAACCACTACACACTATTTTTTCCAAATTATAAATCGTTACTAACTTACGTAACTATCTATTTATCATGCAATAAACTACTCTACATTTCACACTTTAATACACAAGCTTAAACTACTAAAGTCACACACACACATACACATACAACACTTTAAAAAAACGCAACTGCAATCTATTCGAAAGTAGAGAACACAAAAATGGCGGACTATAGTGCATTTGAATGATATTGACCTTTAAAACGTGTGGCGCGAGCTTGGCACACCTGGGTCACCTCGCCCAGACTGGCGCTCCCTGGCAGAGAGCCTGAAAAGGCTTCGATGCCCTGCGCGAGATCGAGCGCCGCAATTGGCGGACAGCCATTCGTGACGTCATGGGGTGGCAACCAATGGGGTGCCTCTGAAATTTCACGTAGGTATAGCAGGCAGCGCGGTCGATGCCTAAAAATAGCCCCTATGGGTCTGCAGTCGTAGGTCGATGGCGACCGCCATCGCTATCAAACATTCATCTTGGTATTTGACCTTTTTTACGGCGAATGATTAGAGTTATAACCAAATTGGTACGACCGATAAACTATTAAGATAACCTGAACGCCTACACCTTTTGAAAAATAGACGTCTTTATATTATCCAAGGGGCGCCTATAATGTATTTCAATAAAATATTCACATCATTCGGTTCGGTACGTATGATATTAACCATACATTGGATATCATTTTGTACGTCACATGTAAAACCATCTATAAACTCAGCTCACGTAGAGAGCTACTTTCAAAGAAATTCACATCCTTAGAGTTGCTTCTTATTACAATATTACTTCTAGTACTTGTAATTGTATAGTTAAGTGCTTTGCAATATCAACTTATTTACTATACGAGGTGACCTACCGTACCTACAAATCCAAAATTCGAAAGAAGAATTTGTATGTTAGTAAATAGCATATATACTGACCACAGGACAAAGAAAGGTCGCCATCATTGAAATCAATTCATCGTCGCTACCATTGATTGGTTCCGAAAGGCGGCAGGTTTATTACCGAAAAATGCAACCAGTTGTTAATTGTACAATTGCAACGCGACTGCTTTAGTCGCGGTTGATAAACTGGTATTATGGACACTAATGTAAACTATTACATAGATTTTAATCGCAAATTCACTAAACGAGCGATCATTGAGCGATTTGTGTCCGTTATATCCATTTATCAACTGCAACTAGAGCATTCGCGTTGCAATTGTACAATTAACAACTCGTTGCTTTTTTTGTAATAAGCTTGCGAGTGGTGGCATGCTAAAATCACATACAAACTTGAACTTTTTGAATAAATCTCCGAATCCAATTTGCCCGATCTGGGAACTTCAAACATAGCAGTGGTCCTGACCTGAATAGGCTATGCAATGTTACATTTCATATTCAGAAACCTTTCAGATCAAAAAGCATATTACGAAAATCTAAGTAACGAAATTCGAGTCCACCCTTTTATAATGTCCATTGTGGAAAAAATTTTTCCCATTTGCACGTACTCGAGTATGTATTACTTGTAAAAAATGATGCTAGTGTGATTTTAATCTTAACATGTACTTAGGAATGTGTATAAAACATATACATAAGCGGCAAAGAAAGTCATGTCAAAATATCTTTCCAGCGACTTACTATACCGCATTGTTAACTACGTTGCTCGGTGACTATTGTCGCCGACTGTACCTTTAGCATAGTAAAATTCGTTGTTTCGTTTTCGGCAGTAGTACCTACTCTGTACTGTGGGGGGCTTACCCACAATAGAAGGAGATCATTCGACAGGTGAGAGCTCAGCCAGACAGCTGTCGACTTCAATATGGGAATCTCTTGAATATGTTTCGTTTGGGATAAAGATAAAACATATTTAAACATGTATGATGCACTCAGTAAAACTCCAGTTATAGAGCTCTTTGTGTCGAATGCCAGCCGGTGATGTTTAGTTGACAATGTTTTGATTTTGTTACCTGTCAAATTTTCTGGCAGATATAACTTTCAAATTTCCTTGGAAATACAGCATCAAAAGCATAAAAAGTATCATGAAAACATGATATTGTGATACAAATGCTTACCTACTATCAAAATAAAAAATTGAATAAATCAAATTTATACGACAAATCATTCTGTATAATCGTCAGGATTCGACGTAAATTAGAATTGCAAATAGTATGATGGAGAGGATGGCGCGGATGGCGCGAATGGAGGCGCAAGAAATATCTCCGAACGAATTTTGGAATTATTCAAATCAATCAATTTGTTAACTTTCCTTCTATTTCGATGACTTTTGAAAGAAAAAAGCTTTTCACTCACTTACTCGAACAGACTGAACTATTGAATGCAAAGATTGAACGTGATCAATGCAAGCACCGATTTGAGTTTTATTCCTTCTACCCATCAATGCTATTTGTACAATAAAGATGTTAGAGATGCAGCGTAAAGACGCAGCACCTCTTATACATCATCATCATCATCATCATCATCAGCATTATTATTAAAAAATAATAATGCTGGTTGTATGTATATGTATGTATGTATGTATGTATGTATGTATATATGTATGTGTGTGTATATATGTGTGTTTATGTTATGTAATACATTATTACTGTACACTTTTTTTTTTTTATTCTTCAACGCCTCCATCTTATTTGTTATCAATCCTCTCCATCCTTAGGTTACCTCGAAGATATCGCTTTTAGTGATAAGGCCGCCCTTTGTACGAATCCAATATTAATTTTTATTTCTTTGTTAACATGTATGTGTTTTTATGTGTACAATAAAGTATTTTATTCTATTATTCTTTAAAAAAAATATACGTATACATTTGAACAGAATTTTACCTGATGTTGCGGGAATATGTAGCCTACATGATGAAACAATCAAAGTTACGTAGACATAGCATATTCATTCTCGCCTTGAGGAAGGCATAAATTATAACGTTCAGGGAACACATCAGCAGAATACATCTATCTACATTAAATATAATTTATTTGGCGATGCGATCTTTGCAACGATTGCAAAAATTGAAATAACTACCATGGGTGCTGTCTCAACTCGAATTGACCAAAAAAGTTTTTGAATTTCCTTCATACTTCGTAAGCCACGTTACGCTGCCCACCGCCGCGCCGTGCCGCCCGCCGGTTCCAGCCGTTATCAGTGTACTAGTTGCGAGTATTATACTCCCGTGAACAACGAGGTAAAGCTATTTCAATGCTATATAAATTATCGTTTTCGTTAACGGGGTCGAATGGTAAGTACAACTCGAACACAGCACCGAGAAGATTGTACTTACAAGAACATGCCACGCTAGAGGCCTGGAAGTGGCTTTAAATACTCAGTCCCCCTTTCACTTTGCGGTGGATAGTGATCGATATACAAAAAACAAAAAAAAACAAAATATTATAAACTGTATCTATATCATAGCATTTTTATTTTAAACTAAATAAAATATGTTGACTGAATTTGATTTAATTTGATTTACCATTAGTTTTTTGAAGTGTAGGCGAACATCATTCTATTGAAATAATAGTTATTTGTTATACAGGAGTGCAAAGTTGCTTTTTAACCGCGTGCTCAATTTTGATGACCTAGCAATTTTAGAATCCTTCGATTCTAAAATTGAATCACGAGCGCAGCAAGTGATTCAAAAATTAGAATCCTGAGCGTTAGCGAGAGAATCAAAAGAGTACGAGGTGAAAAATCTTTGCACTCGAGTGCAACACGTAACTTTTCATCCCACCTCAACGAGGAAATGACTAAATGCAAAGAAAAACATTTACAATCACAAGATACTTTTATTTCAGTTTAGGTATTAACTACTACATTATGATAGGTAGGTAAGTATTACAGAATAATCTTTAAATTATAACAAATAATACTTAGGTATAATTAAGAAAAATTGTAAGTAACGTTGCTACAGTTACTTAAGTTGAGTGTAATATTTTTGTTGTAGGTACTGTAATGTTGGTGTTAGTGACTTGTGTACTGATAAATTCGGCACCATGAAGGTAGAAGTAAATAGGTTTAATGATGTTTTAAATTCACAAACTTAGTGCACACGATTTTCTAAATTCAATTTACTTTATCCTCTAGCGGATAAAAACGGCTTTTGCACTCAGATATTTTTGCTCTTCGAGAGCAAAAATACTCTTTCTGAGATGGGGGGATCAAAAGTACTTTTATCGTTTACTTTCTTGTGTGACTCCCTGCGGACACGGAGTCTACAAATCCAAACGTCAGACTAAAATAGATTTATAAAACTAAAGCGAGTGGATAAAGTGTTTTATTTTGTGAACAAGAAAAATGTTATAAAAGACTGTTGCAGCTTATCAACTAAACACTCGGCGGTCCTGGCGTCTCAAACTAACTTGTAAGTATAAAACTACATAGGAAAGTTAGTTTTCTTGTAAACTACATTTTATGTATTCTTAGGAAACTAGTTACATAGCCTTCCTAACACGGCTATTGTTATATTTCTAGACTAGAGCATAGTTACGCTCTTACAAAACAAAACTGCAATTTACGGCAGTAGCGGCAAATAGTTGAAACAAAATTTCCTTTGCCTGTTCCACGAGTATGAAAGCAATCCAATTTATGCCATTATTGTTGAAAGCGAGTATATATTAGAATAGCGCTACTTTAATAGAAAATGATAATAAATTACCATGACGTCATACCATAATTAAGATTATGTTATAAGGAAAACAACGTTATCTAACGTCACAAGCGTCGCTTTAATCGGTAGACCCAAGAAAAGTGACATGTTACTGTCAAATTACACAGAAAACAATATTTACATTTCAACCAACCTAGCGTCTGACCAGGTTTACCAGAAGGTCCCGCACCTTCAAATCCCGGTCGTGGTATATTTGAACGCCTTTTCTGAATTATCTATTTCTTGCAATAAAATTAGCACATAATTTATATAGTATATACCTATTTTTAAATGTTGTTAATTTCGTTGACAGAAGTGTCAGTATGTTCCGTGGCCGTTCCCCTTGTGCACCGCACTAGCGGTCGATGTGACCGCGCAGGCGCCTGGTGTCCGGACACCAGCCGGGCCACTACGAGGGTCTGCCTGTGTCTGGATGTCGGACAGCAGTGCCAACCAACTACAAGTAGTCAAGGACAGAAATAACATCATGGAAAGCAACACTTTTGCGTTGCCGTATCGCAAGAAACCTTTGTACATCCTTTTTGAAAGGACAATGGAAAACTGAATGGCTTTTTGAGGCCATTCTACAATTAGATGGTGCGTGGTATAAAGGTCTTTTGGAAGCGAGCCGTTTGTTTTCCAGTACAGTAGTTTTTTTATCATCATTAACTTACATAGACGAGAAATTAATAAAAAGGTCACAAAATCAGAGGAAATTCATATCCTAATGTCATTCACATAAAAACTACTGGCAACGACGTCAACTCACGTACAATCGTCGTAATACAAAGGCGTAACTAATAATATCAACATTGTAACAGTGACTGGCCGCTAGTCCCCGCGCGGAGCCCGCGGCCGCCGCGTCCCCGCGGGTCGTGCGGCTACATGCGGCCCTGATCGAATCCTACGCCCGCCCTCTGCACAAGAACGTTACTACATTCGGGCCCTGGGGACATACCGCAACCGCTTTACATATTTCATGAATACTATTATAATTTTATTTGGAAAATGGGGGTGTGGGATAAATATAAAAATAGGGAAAACTGAGACTGAGTCTTTTTAAGAATAACTGTTTCTATGGTCATGTGGTAAGACCACCTGTAGTCCGGGGTTTGAATACCAGCAGAGGTGCATGCTATTGTGTTCGGTATGGTTGGAAGTGGGCTTGTTCTGAATCCGCTTAGTTAGCTACCCCCTTCTTTTCTAAGTTTGCCGTTACAACAACGTTGTTAAAAGCATGTTTCGTCAACAGAGAGATGAAGTTTTACGATAATTTATTAAACCCAGGACCTCCGCATATAAAACCGAGCGCTTTGCAGCTCGCACAGAGATGCTGGGGATGTGAATATTAATGATAATAGTTAAATATTATAAAATATTTTGTACTGTTAGTGTGTTTATAAATCTTATAAAAATATTGATTCATTTACCTCATTATTCCTTTGTAAGAACCGGACGACGACGTCGTCGAGTTTTACGAGTATTCGAGCATTTCCACAATAATTGCAACATTACCATAACAAAGCAACGCACATATATTATGCAGCCTTACAACAAACTAAAATAATAATTGGATAAAATATTGAACAACAAATAACGTAACGTTTTTGGGTGCCGACCCTCTGACCGTCTCTATCACCCACCCTCGCTCACACGGCAGGTTCAATATTATTATTGCGATTTTTCTTTTCGAATTAATTAAAATGTAACGCTAATTTATATTTTACAGCTTTGCTTGAATGCGATTCGGTTGTTGATCTGGAATATCCGGAAAAAAATAATTAACGTCACTCGCCGGCCTTCGAGTAGGTATAATACGTCTGTGCATAAAACATTATATCTTCAGATTTGTGATCACGTCTTCTAGAGGAGCAGCAGCAGCTCGCGCGTTTGAGTTGTGATTTTGCAAATTAAGCAACTTTTACAATGCACTGGATGGATCACCGAATTAAAATATGCTGAGCTCCCCCGTGCTTAGATATGCAACCGCCTGTGTGGTCTAGTGGTTAAAATCACCGGTTTCAGTCCCAGAGGTACCGGGTTCGATTCCCAGCGTTTGCGTACTCGGTTTGATTGGGCTTGTTTGCCCGCCAGGCTAGCTACCAACATCTTATCTTAATATGTCACCATAACATCAATGTTTGTAGCATAGTTGTGTTGCGGTAGCTAGAGATAAGATAGTGCTTCAGTATTGGAGGATTCCGGTCGAACTGCAGTTCCACCATCGGCTATCATCATCGCCAGCTCATATACGTCCCCACTGCAAGGGCACGAGCCTTCCCTATGGATGGATAGGGAGAACGGGCCATAAACCACCACGCGGGCCCAGTGCGGTGCGATGGTTGTTAACGACTGTTAATGCAGCCGGGACCAACCGCTTTACGTGCCTTCCGAAGCACGGAGGAGCTCTAGATGATAAATATTCGGTCACCCCTCCGATGATCGGTCTTTGCGAAAGGTGCTTAACCTCAGCACTCGCAGACCAGGCGCGTTAACCACTGCGCCATCGAACTCCTCATCGGCTATAGCATCACTTAACACCAGTTGAGATAAAAGCTATGTGCCTGTAAGGAATATAAATAATAAAAAAATATCCTGAGCTCCTCCGTGCGTTATAGTGCACGAGAAACCTTTGGTCCTGGTTGATGACGTGAAATGGCAGTCCTTAAAATTGACCAACCCTCATAGGCCAGCGTGGTGGACTACGGCCTGATTTCCCTGTATATTGATCTATTCCTAATGTAGGAAGGACTAAACTCAGTGGGACGTGAATTAGTAGGATGAGAACAACGTAATTAAATGTAGCACTATTTGTGCATTTTTACGACTACAGTTTAATAATTGGTTCGTGTAGAACTTGTAATCCTCGAAGCCCCCAACGCGCCCGGATATTAACGGGGTTGAAAACAGATCGTCCGGCTTTGCAGCTCAGCAAACGCTCAAAATCAATTTCCAGATGAACGTCAAAGCTCGTTCATAGATCAAATTGAAATTGGTGAGTTAAATCGATTTAGTTTGGTCATGTTTGCGAAGAAGGACGACAGAACTTATGTCTGCTTCTATAGTATAAGGTTAAACAATCATCCTCAGATATAGTAGTCGCTAGTTCGATTTCAAGTGGGGTTATATCGTACATTTTGTACTCGGTTTGGTTGGTAATAGGGCCTGTTGCTTGGCTTTCTGCCACCAGTCAGTCACCATGACATTACAATGATGTAGATAGCCATTGCACTGCACATTGCGTTGGTTTATTATAGAATATTATATTATGTGGGGCTACCACTCTCATTTCGATTAATGTACGAGCACTGCAATACCGAGTTCCAGAACGAAGAACACGACATAAGATCCGATAATATGGTAGTTATTAGGATTTTTGTGGGCTTGAACCAGATGGAAAATGCTATTACCGAAATCAAGAAGAAAATTGTGAAGGTGCAGAATAGAAGTAAAATTTCAATAAATGACGTTATTGTGAAAGTGGTAAAATACGAAGAGTACAAAATTGTAAACGCCTGAGTGGTACGACTCTGCCACTGCGCACAAAAGTGAAACAAAAGTAAATGCAGCCCAGCGCAGGCGCCGACCGTCGCGTCGTCGTCGTCGCAGGAGCTTAGCGTCGTACAACTTAGTATGCTAATATATTTTTATTGTTACATGTCATTATTTATTTAGTGGTAATTAAAAATATATTATTATTATTTATTATTTAACGTCTATTGGCTGAGATGATGATAATGATGATGAATTAAATTATTAAACTTAGGTATTTGTTAATTTATTGATGGATTTATGATGATTTCTATGAATAAATTCAAAAATTCAAAATTCAAAATTATTTATTCAGTTTAGGCTACAAATAGCTCTTATGAATGTCATTATGCCATCGGTTCGTAAGTCTACTCTGGGCGGGAGACCTTGTACTGAGAAGAACCGGCAAGAAACTCAGCAAGTGTCAAGCTCTTTTCTCCCTAACAGCGTCAAAAATAATTGGAAAACGCCCTATCATAAAAGGACATTTTCCATCCCAAATAAAAATACAAAATATAAAGGACAATCACAACATGTAAAAAAAACAAAAAAGATAAAATAAATAAATAAAATACCTATTTAAGTTTGCAAAAACATTATTTACCAGTTTAATTTTTTACAATGTCATACAGTACTAGTAAAAGTGAAAACCTGTCTAAGAAAAACAAAGTTATACTATATAGTTAATAAAAATAAAAATAAGACAAGTATGCAAGAGCAGACCAGCCTCCACAGGCGGCACCCGTTCACGAGTATGACATATGAATCAGCCATCGCTCCGCTCAATATTTTAAGGAATGTAACGACCCGACGCACATGCCACCACCGCAGAGACAATAAAGAGAGCATGCCACGTTCAAGCTACTCTAATTCAAAACTAATTGAAATGTTCAACGCAACGCTATAAGGACACTGTTTATAAAGGTTATCATATCAGTAAAAATTTTTATTTATTAATAAGTATACACTATTACAATAAAATACCAAATAAAGAACCCCAAACCAAACCACCCAACAAAGAAAGAACCAAGAACCTTCTGTAACCTGAACAGTGGCAATACTAGTTTTGTCTTACTTCTAGTATGAAAATTGTGTACGTTACCGTGTTTAGTAAATGAGTTGATATTGCAACGTACAAGAACTATACAATTATAAATAAACTAGCTGATCCGGCGGACTTCGTACCGCTTAACAGTTTCTATGACAACAAAACAAACAAATCGTTAAATAGTTTAGACCTGAAAGGGTATTACACAAACAAACAAACAAACTCACTTTTTCATAATAAATCTTTGATTATACTCTTGGGAATATATGTACAAAATTCCATAATGATCGCTTGAATAGTATACGCGTGAAAGTGTAACAAATAACAAACAAACAAACAAACAAACAAACAAATGCACTTTCGCATATTAAGTTAGGTTACTATTAGTTAGGATAGTTAGGGTATAAACTCTGATTTAGACCCACATCTGCTTATAACGTACACCACTATTGTAACCCTGTAAAGGCCATCCCAATCCTACTCGGAGAAGCTAGTAGAGTGCGGGAGCACGCTTGCGTGATGCCATTCCCTCTTTTGATTTGATCGTGATCAATCAGTGTGGCTTGAGGAACCCTTTAAGTTTCTCTTCGCCCCCAAAAAAGTCCGGTGACACTGTGAAGGCCGTTTACAGATAACAGCAAACTCTTTCCTAAAAATTTTTGAGCTTATCAGCGAAATCAATCTTTTATTTATATGTATATTGAATCAACCTATTTTGAGTTTTCAAACATGTGTCAAAATAAAATGTAATTTAAATCAAAAGCACTAAGGAGTATTGATATCAACTTCGAAGCAAATCACCGCGAAAATAACTTTTTACCCCTGTTTAATCCCGTTAGGGGATGAATTTCAATAAAATACGAGACACGTCTGCCATCAATTCTGTTAAAAATGTTTATGCAAAATTTGAAGTAGATTGGACCAAGGAATCACGTTGTCCCATACAAACTTTGCCCTCCTTTTTCACCCCCTTAGGGGTAGAATTTTGAAAATCCTTTCTTATCGGATACCTACGTCAACTTTTACTAATAACAAGCTTTAACATATTTATTGTTTACCTAATACAATAAATATATCTGGGGTTTATACTAAACTTGTTCATTTATAATTCCAAGTGGATTTTTTTTAATATTTATGATTATTAAAAATAATCCTTAGACATTAGTTTACACTACGAAACTCTTGACTGATCGAAACCTACTCACACTTGGCCAGGGCTTTCTGTATTTTTTTGGGTAAACAAACGATGTTAAATTACAATAATTCAACAATATTACATAAAATGAAAGATAACCTAACTTAAGGCGAAGGGTAAGGCACACTAGCGCCACCAATTGATAACTTGACAATTACTAACGATCTTTTTTTTAACATTGCGTACCGTCCGACAACGGGAAAGCATCCATAGTATTTATTTAATAATTGTGCACTACTTTTTGTTGCGTGGTTTATTCACAAAACGGGCTATCGCATTTATTCACAAACAGTGGCCACTGTTGGTGTTAGCGAATGAATACAAAAACAAACCTACAAGTAGTGCACAATTTAAATTGCCTTGCCTTAAATAATAGATGTTTGCCTAGTGCCGAAAGGTCCGCAATGTTTGAAAAAAAATCCAGTTTAGCAGTTATCAAATTAAATCCATTAGCGGCGCTAGTGTGCCTTACCCTTCGCCTTAAGATAACTTCAAGCAAATAAATATGACACCAGCTTCGTTAACCAAAATTATTCACTTACTTTATTACTTACTTTTACTTATTCAAATAATAACATTGGAAATTAGACTTATGTCTAAAGCCAACTTATTATACCGAATTTCCGAAAGCGATTTTTTTTTATAAACTCTAATAAACAAAGGTGAAACGAAATAAGAAAATGACTTCTCAGAAGAAAATTAACTTCTAAGTAACTAGAAAATAAACAGAACTCCGTCGAGTACCAGCCGAGATTAAAGGTCGGCGGAGCTTTTGGGAGGTAATTTGTTACCAAACAGTATTTTACAAGTCAAAGTTCATTTCTTCTCAAAGAAAATTCAACTTTTGAAATTCAATAATATTATAAAGAAAAATACGTGAAATATTAAAGTAAAGTAATGTAAAAAATATTATCATTTAAGTAAGCTCACTGTCAACTCAATTGCAATTTTTATAACGATGGCTAAGAGCACACTTGTTCTAATTACAAAAATTGCGCTTTTTACTTTTTGACTGAAAACTGTATTTATTTATTTATTTATTGATACACAAAACAAAATACAGTCATTTACATACATAATTAAATAAGGTTACAGTTGCGATCCAGACTACATCCCTAAACATGTGTACACAGCATGATCAAATTAAAAGCAGTAGGTACGTATATATCATTATCAAAAGTAAAGTATCAGCACAGAGTACATGCATACCCCCCGATCAGTACAAAATAAGATAAAATTTGATAAAATGTAGCTACATATATACTAACTATCAACTATGATCTACGAATGTGATCAGCTTTACATCTCTTTTGAATTTCGGCAACTTACAGTCAAAAATGTCAATGGAAGCATGGTGTTCTCTTGAAATTTCATTGTATTGGCGACACATCCTAACCACAGGGTTACAAAAATAAGTATTGTTCTTATATACTTGCAGTATTAATTGACGTGCTCTACCGTTTGCACTTACCCACGTGTCGATATTCCATCTCTTTCTATCAAAAACCCAGTGTCATGATCGATTGTATCAAGTGAGTTTCGGTTATGTCCAAGAATACTAACCCCGCCTCACTTAGTGCATTCGTGCATTCAAGTTACTAAATTTGAGGGTTATATAAATGTACTAAGTGAGGGGGGTTAGCTAGCAATTCAGCTGAGTTTGTTATCAATTTGACGTAATTTCGTTATGAAATTTACTTATTTGTAGAACTAAAGAAAAAGTCTTATGAATAAACGTAATTTGAATCCCATATTATCATAGACTGTTTTTGTATTATCATGCTTCAACTTTAAATGCTCTCCTAAAAAATCAACTTTTTGTAATTAGAGCATGTGTGCTCTAAGTCATATAGTGTCATTAAATGTCCAATAATGTAGAGATAAGTCTCCATGTGACCACGGACACTGCAAAAGGTACGATGAGTAATATTATCGCGAATACATCCATAAAAGTAGTTTCATTTAATTGTAGGTAAGCTATGTCTTTCATAAGATAAGCTATGGCTTTCTAAAAATGTATACATGTATGCGCGGTGTACGTACACTAGTGTGCAGTGCACCGTATTTACTATTATCAGTTTTCAAATTAATGTTTTAATTTTAAATATTTAACGTGACTTTCACTTTGTACGTCGCAAGATCGGTGTCCCAACAGAACCTTAGATGGTACAGTCAAGGTTAATAACAAATTAACACTTTAGTAAATGCCTTTTAGCTGACACATTAATCTCGCTAATTTGTTTCACAGGAGTCCCAAAACAACTATTACCTAATTGCATAATTAGGCCTTCGGGGCTCGATAAGTACAGTCAGCTCATCAGCTGTTCGGGGTTACCAGATATTTTCACTATAAAGGAACGCTTGAAACGGTGGCTGAGATAAAGATATTGTCCAATATTTTTACTGACACAAGTCTTTTGATTATTCTAATATTGATCGATAATAAACGCTATTTAAAATCTATAATTGGGTGTTACATAACCCCCCCGCCGCCACCGTCGGTTTAGACGACGACAACCATCTATTTGATGGCACCGTGTAGTACCGGCGTCTCCGCAGTAAACTGCCCACTTGCCCACTAACACCACTGGACCAGCACATGGATGTGTTTAAATACTTACATAGCTATAAGTTTTATTAAGCACACTAGCGCCGCTAATGGATTTAATTTGATAACTGCTAAACTGGATTTTTTTTCAAACATTGCGGACCTTTCGACAAACATCTATTATTTAATCATTGTGCACTACTTTTAGGTTTGTTTTTGTATTCATTCGCTAACACCAACAATGGCCATTGTTTGTAAATAAATGCGATAGCCCTTTTTGTGAATAAACCACGCAATAAAAAGTAGTGCACAATTATTAAATAAATACTATGGATGCTTTCCTGTTGTTTAAAAAAAGATCCGGTCCGTTAGTAATTGTCAAATTATCAATTGGTGGCGCTAGTGTGCCTTACCCTTCGCCTTAACTGACAATGATTGTTTATTTTGGTATGTATATGTTTGTTTGTAAGGTATACACGGTGTTACAAAATACCCCGTAAAAAATATAATAAATTATCAATATTTTAACGACGTCCTTGGAGTGGCTTGCACACCGGTTTTCATGGTGTCGTCATCTCTGAGGTCCCGGGTTCGATCCCCGGTCGAAATTGTTTCTTTTTTTTTTTTTTTTTTTTTATTGGTTTGCAAAACTGAAATAATGATAACAAACATGGTTAGAAACAATACAATGTGGTTATTTGAATATAATCATATTTCTTCTAGATGCAAACACATCATGCGAAAGAATAATAATAATAGAACTATTGTAAAAATATAGAAAAAATACGTACTTGCAGTTTACATTTAGGGCTTTAACAATTTAACAATTCTTTGAGATCATTCCTAAAAGACGAGACAGAACCATTGAATATGTCAACTTCAGCCCTAACAGCGTTATAACTTGATAACATGCGGTAGATTGGTGAATGCTGACCGAGTCTAGTATGACAACGAGGAGGTTCAAATGTTTTTCGGTTGTGTAAGCGACTACTGATACGTGGGATAGAGAATGTAATCTTTTCTAAGGTGTAGGGAGAATGTGTTATACCATGCAATATTTTGTAAAGAAATGTGATGTCGGAAATTTTTCTTCTTGTGTCTAAAGGCTCTTGCTTGTAATATGATAGGCGTTCTGAGTAAGATTTAAGAATGCCACACTTTTGATCTGAGTAAGCGAGATGATAAAAGAAACGCTTTTGCACCCGCTCAATTCGATCGGCATGTACTAGATATCCAGGATTCCATACAACACCGCAATATTCCAAGATTCCGCGAATCAAAGTGTTAAAAATCTTAAGAGTTAAGCTAGGTTGGTTTAGTGATTTCATCTGGCGATTGATGAAACCAGACAGCTGAGAGGACTTCTTGACTATATGATCAAAATGCTGGCGAAAACTTAGCGAGCTGTCTATCAACACACCCAAGTCTCTAATACAATCAACTTCTTTTAGATTTGTGTTATTTATAGCATAAGTAACTTCGTGAGATGCTTTCTTTTTGGAGAATTTTAAATAAAAACATTTGTCAGGGTTTAGGAACATTAAATTCTGTTCACACCATTTCATAATGTTACTTAAGTCATTCTGAAGTAGAATTACATCTTCGTGACAATGGATGATACGGTATAACTTTAGGTCGTCAGCAAACATTTTGTAGTTACTTTGTATATTATCGCAGAGGTCGTCGATATAAACCAGAAAGAAAATAGGTCCTAAATGCGAACCTTGCGGCACACCTGATGGTACTTTTGATTCGAGAGATTTAAAGCCACGGATTTGAGTCAGTTGTGACCGGTTGCGTATGTAAGACTCGCACCATCTTAGTAGTGAACCATGAATACCCATACCAGCAAGCTTAAGCAGTAGCAGATCATGATTAACTAGATCAAACGCTTTTCGGAAATCAGTGTAAATAGCGTGAATCTCTTTATGAGCATCCAAAGCCTCCGAAACATCAGTCACATATTCAATCAGATTAGTTGTTGTAGATTTACGAGGTAGGAATCCATGCTGGTTAGGATTAATCTGGTTTCGGATATGTGGCATTATTTTTCTATAAACTAGTGACTCCAATAATTTTCCACAAATTGAGAGGATGGATATTGGCCTGTAATGCGTTACTTCGTCTACCGCTTCTGACTTATGAATAGGAGTTAGGTAGGCCAATTTCCATTTCCCAGGGAATACACCGGTTTCTAAAGACTTCGTGTAGATTTGAGTTAATGGTTTGCATAAATTCTTTGCACATGTTTTTAAAAAAATTGGTGGAAGTAAATCAGGTCCAGGGCCTTTATTGCAATCCAATAATTGTAGAGACTTTAGTACTTCAGTCTCTGTAACTGAACAGTGGCTTATCGGTACATCATTATATTTTGTATAGTTCGTGTTATGACGATTTACAGACACTTGCATGTTTCCTTCATAAACGGACTGAAAATATTGTCCAAACAAATTGGAAACTTCTTGTCCTCCCTTAGCTACCAAGTCTCCAAAACGCATTTCGTTTGGTATTGATACACTATTGCACTTGCGATCTTTGACGAATTTCCAGAAGTATTTAGGAGAATGATGCAAATGTTCAGTGGCTTGCTTTTTAAAATAATTGTAACTGTGCTTTATCATTTTGTCACAACGTTTTCGCAACAACTCAAACACAACCTTGTCCATTGGGTTACTGTACTTTTTGTATCTGCGATGGTACTTATTTTTCTCCTTTAGTGCTTTTATCAACGATGGACTAAACCATATAGGATATTTCTCATCCCTGTATTTATGGATCGGAGTGTACTTTTCAATGATAGGCATTATCGTCTGATAAAACAATTCAACCATCACATTAACGTCATCAGTCAAGTTCCAAATCTCAGTCCAGTAAATTTTCTCCAATTGTTCGTTAATTGCTTCAAAGTCACTCTTTGCAAAGTTAAAAATTTTATTGTTATTATTAGATTTCATAACTGAGCCTGTTGGTTTATTTAATTTAATATGTAGGCATGGATGGTGCGTGTCGAGTGGTAATAGAGAAACAGGCAATCTGGACACTGTCATATTACTAGAAATGTTAGTGAACACTAGATCTAATAGTCTTCCATTTTCGTTGTAAATATTGTTGCATTGGTGTAAATTATTAAAGGATATAGAATCAGTAAAAGCATTTTCTGTATTATTAGATAAGATTGTAGGGCAGGGGACGTTGGGATGCGAATCGGATTCGTTAGGAAACCAATTAATATTTGGTAAGTTAAAATCTCCAACTATCAAAACTTGAGAACCCTTTATTTTGTTTTTGTTTCGGGCCTTTTGATCCTATGTATAATAAGTATGTATTTAAGTATATTAAATATGTCTATCCGTTGTCTAGTTAACCATTTTTTCGAATTTCTTAAGGAAGCTTTTCTTGGGGCTAGATAATTGGTGTGAGTGTGGGAAACATTTATTTATTTATTTATTTATTGTCAACTCTAGTAAGCTATCATGTCAGGGAACCTTAGTTAGCATAGATTATTTAATTGTCAACTTTAATGGTTTTTCTGTTTTTCATCCACAAAGGTTCAATACTATGATGTCATTATGCAAGTACTGGCTTCAAAAACGTCAAGACGGAAAAAATGTTATGCTGTCAATTTCAAATATTCTTATCGATATTCTACTTACTGTTTCGTGCTTTTTCCATTTTTTTTCCAAAATGACGATGTTTTCTAACTCAGAATATTACGATGTGATGTTATGCGTAGGCCATGAAGATAGCAATTTAAATCGTGCTCGCGAACTGATAAACGATTTATCGATGGAAGACCACCCGCTGAATAGCGACGGCTACCTTCGTACCAGTGTTTTCTCAACATGTCAAGACGCCTACATCATAGGCTCTTTTCATCGGTCTACTGGAAGTGGACATCCAAGCACAGTCCATGCCAGGCATGCTGAATTAGTGTTAGAGCATGCAGTTGGCGAATTCTTCGTGACGACAACCGTCACCCCTATTACTATCGCCGTACACAGGAGCTGATACCCTCCGATCATGCACCCAGGAGGAACTTCGGCGAGTGGTACCTCAGGCAGTTAGAGGAGAACCTTATTTTCGTAAACTATGTTATTTGGACGAATGAGGCATCATTCACGAGGTCAGGACTTTCAAATATGCATGATGATCACGTTTGGGCTTGCGAGAATCCATACGATTCACGGCAGGGCAGATTCCAACACCAGTGGCGGCTAAATGTGTTGGCTGGCATTTTGACGGGCATGTCATTGGTCCCGTCATTTTGTCATTACGTCTGAACGGAACAACTACCTAACGTTTTTACAAACGGAATTCGAAGAGGCGATTGATGACTTTCCTGTGCCGATAGGGATTACTTTGACAACCAAAGGAACATGGTGTTTCAGCACGATGGAGCTCCGGCTCATTTTGCTCGCGATGTGCGAGAGTATCTCAAAGTTTGCTTTCCGCGAAGATGGGTCGGCCATGAGGGACCGGTGCTATGGCCCGCTCGTACTCCAGACCTCACACCCTTGGACTTCTTCTCATGGGGTTATGTTACGGACAGAGTCTATTTCTTCGATTGCCCAACGGTTTTCGAGATGGAGCGGCGTGTAAAATCGGTGTTCGCGTCGGTAACACCGACGATGGTGCGAAATGCCACACAAGCCATATCCCGACGAGCGAAGTTGTGCATTGAGCAAAGCGGAGCTCACTTTGAGCCGTTCCTGTAAATTTGACGTTCATTACGAAAAAGTAAGTGTCGTTAGTTTAGGTTTCTTCGTTAGGTTAGGTCTTTTAAAATCTTCCAAAACTCGACTTGTAATATCTATCTAATCGAAGTTTATCGTATCACGAATTAGGTAAAAATGTACATAAACATTCTGCGTAGGTTACTCTTTAATTTTACTGAAATAGGGTTTGCAAAAAATTGAAAAAAATAATGGTTTTATTTTTTTTGGCGGTAAGTCATGCAATGATAGTACGGTTCTCAAATATTGTAAATAGACTTGTTATAAGGCACCATTTAACCCTCTTTCGGCTTTACGGGTATTTTTGTAACAACCTGTATATCTATGAGCCTGTTTGTAAAAACTTTGTTGCTTGAAAATAAATAATTTTATAATAATAATTATTTATTATTGTTAATCTAAATTAGATACACATTAATCACGAAGGTTGTGCATTATAACCACTACATACTACGTGTCGTAGTTTTGATTTCGTAGATAAGTATGAAATTTTACGTTTTCTGTGGCGTTATCCCTGTTACTGCTTTTAGCGCTCTTTCTGTCTAATAGTAAGTAATTAAATATATAATTCAGCTTCTGCCGGCTCCATTACAGAAGGAATATTAGGCTGCTTTAAATATTATTAAGGAAATTAAAGTCATTTTCACAAACCGCCACCCCGCCGTAAATAAATTGCTCCAAGCAACAGAAACATGTAATCTTTACTAAAACTAATTAAATATGCCTGAAACTAAGAGGCATTGATAAGTGTTGTTATTTCTTGTTAATTTATTATTTTACCACATAATGTTTTTAGTAATTTGTTATTTTATATTGAGTACTTGTAAAGGTCGTGGGGGTGACCCGCCAGCCCGGCTACCTCTCAATAAATCATGTTACTCACTGAAGGTTAATGAACCGACCTTGTTAGAAAGTGTTACATTTCGCAATTGACTAATAAAATTGCTTGCAGAGTTTGTAGCCGGTTCTTCTCATTCCAAGGTCTCATCCCTCTGCAGACTTACGAACATTGTTTACAACAACATACTTTATTATTCTTATGAATAAGAACAAATTTATATCTGTATAAACTTTTTCACTCTCGTCCAAATGTTTACCCAAGTACACTTTTTTCAGACAGTAGTTTTATTTAAGAGTAACATCATCCAATTCAATACTGAAATCAGGTAAGGAGTCGTATTTGTGACATACTCAAATACAATAAGTAAGTATACAATAAACAATTAAACTCAAAAAATTGCAGAAGCCCAAATGGTATTAGTACTAAATCCAACAAAAGAACTTGCTAAGATCGATAAGTTCGTTTAACGTAAGGTTTAAATGTCGGCTATATACGGCCGCGGCTATTCCCGGCCCGCCGCCGCTGTAACGCCGCGATCTTCAGCCACATTCAGCATTCAGGAGTATCGACCGCGGCCACGCCCACTCGCCCCCACCGCTCCCCTGCCCACCCTCGCCCCTCCTCGAGACACCCCCCCGACCGGTCACCGATAATCGAATTAATACCCTACGACTGTAGACGTAAATGACCGAGAATCACAAGTCGAAAATTAATTATTATGAATTGTTTGTACAAACTTTATCAGTTTACTTTTGTCCAATGCGGGTATATAGTTACAGTCAGCTTTCGTCAGCCTTCCGAAGTACTGAGTCACAATAATTCAATTTGTTGACTCAGCAAAGAGAGGCAAACGCGTTAATTAGTCATAGCACCATCGAAATACCGTTATTATAAAAAATAATAGTTTCCTATTTTACCTGTGTCCTATAAAAAACCTTACCTTACCTTATCCCCTTGAGCGTCGATCGACCACCAGGTGGCCGATAACAATTAAAATTCTATTGTGTCTGGTATTCGCGCGCTCGAGCTCTTATTATACTCGTCCCTCACTGCAGTTCTACAATTAATTAATTGTAAATTGATTGTTTTACAAAATCACATACATTTTATTATTTTTTTGACGACTCCTTAGTAACTGTTATTGCAGGATATGTCCCAATGTGTGATTATGACATTAAGCTATAACAATGTGACCGTATTTAAGCCAGCGGTATGTCTAAGCCTGCTGCATTTTACCCTATCAATGCTTAGATTACGTACCTATTACTTGTTGCCCTATATATAGAATACGATGGTGGTAATCATTAAGTAATGGTGAGGTGGTGGTAAGATTACAAGATACGGAAATTAGGATTGATCGTACTTACCTGCGGCGGGCATCAAACGTGCACGCCTAAGAGATTTTCTTATATTTTAGCTAATTATTCAAGAATTAAATATGCTCAATTTGTCAACATTTCGTTAAATTATAACGTAACTAAGTATTATTATTGTAATTAAGAATTAGTTATGTGATACACATACAGGAATTATTTGAAAATATTAATAGCTCTTACAGTGTTTCAAATAACTTCACATAATTCGTTGAAATGCTTTAAATACCCAAACATTTAAAGTATTTAGGTACTGTCTTTTCTATAGCTTTGGGAGTTAAATGTTTGCATAAGCAAAATAAGTTTTTTAGTAATAAATTGGTTGGTTTTTTCTTCTTCACAATAATATTTTATTTGAATGCTGATTAAGAAAAGCTTCTTACACTACTTTATTCTTGTGACAAACCGAAGGTTTATCCAAAACTTGACCTTCATCCATTCTTTATAAGGTGTACTTTAAAAGGAGCTAGTAAGTGATAACAAAAATATTAATTGTATAATAATTTGCGGAAAAATGGCGCTCCCCATAATTGTCTCGGCGGTGAATTCCGAAATAAAAGCCGCCACATATCGAAGCCTGCGCATCCTGCTCCTGAAGCCACAGTGTAAACCACCACCAGTAGTTGTGCGTGCGGAGGCATGCCGATGCTGATGCCGGCAAAACACTTGCCTGCCTCAAAAAACCAAACTGACACATGTGTTTTTTTTTGGTGCCATGTAGAACTTCACACAGTGTTATTTTTAGTAGCAGAAAAGATTAGAATAGAATATAACGTGTTTTAATTGAATTGTAATTCACAAACACGACAAAGCTACATACAAAATTCTATGTTTATTATATATGCTATGCCTACTTCGAATATACCAAAATATGGGTAAATATACTATAAATTATCATAAATTTTAACCAAATATTGCTGCAAACAAAATACAGTTCGAATTCTAAAAATTATTTGAACTGGTTGGGCAGAGACAATATAACCTAAGAGGTAGTGCACCTCATCCGGCATCTCAGAAGGTGCGATTCGAATAACGCTGGTAGTAATCTCCTAAATACTATTTTCTATATAAAGGAACCTAAATATTTTAGCTTTATATTGTTAGTATTTTGAATTGTTTCCTACGTACGTAGGTATAACATTTGGCAGTGTAGCTTAGGTTAGTGCACAACTGCACAGAGAATTGTTAACGACAACCATTTGGCGGCAGCCTTCCGAAGCTGCTAAAATAAAAAAACCATAAGAAGACATAATAATGCAGGACCAACTTGCTAGGTACTTAAAGCCCCTGTCATACGCGCCTTGCATACATTCAATAAAACTGCTAACTTAACTGATATCAAAGAATTTGAAAGGGGGTTAACGCAAACTAATTAGTAAAAGGTATCATGACTGATATTTTTTCGTGTTCGCTGAATGAATTCGCCAAAATATAATTGTACATTACGTATAAAGCAGTAGGAACCACTTCATCGAATTGGGATGTCCTGTCATGATCCTGTCATAAAAAAATAAAAATTATTGTCTAAAAAACCATGCATAGTCCGAACGCGCTGTTTAAATAAAAACAATAGCTACTGACAAGTTGCTACACTGTGGCCAGGTCTAATTAAGCATTCATCACGTGATTACTGTCATGAACATTTACAGCAATAAAGTTCAAGTTCGCCGACCCATCATCGGCTGCCACGTCGCTGCCGAAACACAATTTGTCAAGTTTTAAAGTAATTACTTGAAACATTACTTACTTTTTATACGTACTAGACAACAATGAGTGACATCTTTATTATGTAAAAAAAATTTAATATGGGAATGTGACTGGTGATCTTATAATGATGAAAGTTTAGTAAAAGATAACATAGATGGCGGTTCAGTCCGTATTAAATTATTTAGTAAGTTACAATTTGGCGGTCTTATCGCTTTAAAGCGATTTCTTCCAGACAACCAGTTCACCATTTGTTTACAACGATACTTGTTTAAATAATACGAAGGAACAGTAGAATTCTTTTACTCGGAATAAAATACAATAATAAAAGTAGAGAGGCACGTACGAGCTAAAATCTAGTTGACATGTCTTGTGTCAGATTAATAGGGCCTTGCTCAGAATAACAACTACCTCCTTCATTATTGTTTAGTTAAAATTAATAAACTGTGCTCGAACGATTTGTAGAATGATAGTTTAGTGCTTGATATGTTTTGTATGTATTTTTTTTTCTAAAATTGCCCAACAAAATGTTTTTATGTGTTCTGTTTCTCATGTAAGTGATTTTTGTAAATCTTTATAAGAAAATAAATATCTTTAAACCTTATTAGTTATTACTCTGAGGGGCCTTGGCAAAGGAGAAGGGTCACTATTACTCTGTCTTGCGCTTAGAAAAGAAAGAAGGAACAGAGCTGCACCAGACACTAATCCATACCTTCATCAAAGCTGCAATAATAATTATGACTTATGACGTACTATCACTTAGCCAGGAGAAAAGAGAGCGAGTTCTTTGTGCGAAGAAAAAGTAAAAACTATTTCTATAAATTAGCTAAAAACTAGGCTAATCTTAAAATGTATGAACAAGATCACGAAATAGCGGATAAATACCCCAATCGGGATTTAAATCTACAAAGGTTGAATGGCGTTTTCATTAGCTACAGAACCATACAAATATTCGACAAAGGGGAAATATAAAAGTTTTAACACACTGACTCCTGAAAGTAATCACTCTGTTAATTGCGTATGAGGCACTTACTTACTCTGATGAAGCACGTATTGTGCGTAAGATAAAAGCGATCGAGACAGACATCAATATTTACGATGCGAATAACATATAATTACCGCATGCCGACCGAAGACGGGACTTAAACACCCAGACCGGCCTTTAGCGGGGCACTCGATGACATCCACGAGCCTCATTGAATCCTGTACAATTATACGTCTCGGTTAATGAAATTACACGTCGCACAAAATGTTCCAATGTTTATGGCAATTAACATTTCAATATATGTCGTTTATGGTGGCCGTATCTTTTCATTAAGTATTTAAGATAATAATGAGGTGTACTATAATGTTAAATGATTTTTAAATATTCGAAAAGAAAAGTTTTTAAACAAAAGAAACTCAAGTATGTGCGCGACCCTGATGTATCAAAACATAATAACTAAATTATAAAAACAAAAACAGGAAACATCCTGTTTTTGTTTTTATTCGCGATTCTAAGAAAAGACTTTGGCAAGTACCGTAACCGCATATTTTAGAGATCTTATTCTGTGTGTGATAAGACTGACAATCAGTTTAAAATACAGCTGTATATCTCGTCCAGCTGAAGAGGTCCAGTTTGTTGGCAGCTAAGCTCAATGACCGTAGATTTGAAGATTAGGAAGAAAAGACTATTTCAATTTAGCAGTGATTTATTTTCCTCTTCCTTAAAAATTATATAATTATGTGATTTTTTTATGATACAGTTAAAAACTACTTAACTGCACTCTCTTATCTCATCTAGTAAAAATACAAAATGCCAAGTTCTTAAATTGTAGTCGTAATGCTTCCATACAACAGCTCCTCTGAACTACTCACGAATGTAGACCGTAGTAGGTAATAGATTAACCCAGGGGACCTAGGTTCTTCTGAATCACTCTCTTGTAAGTATGGATTATTTACATTAAATATCTCCTAACTTCGACACAATTTGCAATTTGTTAGTCCCAAAACAAAATGTTACGGCTTTATTCATGTAAACTCTGGTAAATGCGTATATAGCTCAGCCATCACTCATAATGAAAAAACAACAGATTATGTAAACCATGTCATAAAAATATATAATAGCGTCCCTTTGTTACCCTCCTTAAAGGACCTCGCGAGGGCGTTGCCGCTTTAAGTAAATATCGGTCTAACAACGCCGTGATGTAATGTGTGTTAGAGAATGCGATTCATCATCACAACATGGTAGGTACGGTAGGGGCGGTGCCAGCACCTGGCTTCCAACCGATCTACTAGAACTCTCTCTCTTTTTCAAACGAGTAGTTGTGTTTCAATTGTTACTTTTACTAAATGTCGCATAAATTAAGAAAGAGGTAAAACATACATTTATTCTATCAGTGTCGACACACTGCGTTTTGAAGATAAATTTGTGTTTGTAATGTTACATAGATAAAAAAACGAAAAGTAATAAATAACATCGTTGCAGAATGTTTTATTAATCGATTGTAAAGTTTATATTTGACCTGCATGGATTTCAACATAATACAGAACGTTTCTAAGCGTGAAACGACAAACGTATAAGCTGTTAATTATGCTTCTTAGGCAGAATTAATTGAGTCTTCATAACTCCGCTTAATTAAGCATCAAATAGGCTTTTATGTTGCGGGCACTCATTCAACCGAACCGCAACAAAGAATCGTACTTCTGATTGGAAATATGTAATGTAATATACATATGTACATGTGTAAAGTACCTCGGGGTGATCCTGGACTACCGTATATCCTGCCATATGCAAATTGACCATTTAAGTAACAGGATTCGAAAACTCGTTTGGGTCTTTAAAAAGCTGAGACACGTCAGCCAAATTGACCTTATAAAGCGTATTTACCTTGCATTGGCACAAACAGTTATGAGCTATTGTACACCCATATGGGGTGGTGCCACTAAAATCAAATTCTTTGAAGCAGAAAGCGTCCAGAGATGTTTACTTAAGACCGGTGAAGTGAATAACACCTCTTAAGGTGCACTGACGAATTATACCAAAATTATAACATTTTATCTAGTCGCACACGCAGTTTTAATTGTAATTAATTAGCCATAGATATAAAAGTTTATTTACAACTGAACTTACTCTTTGTATCTTAAACCTAGTTATTTTATCTTGAGAAGAGCAGAACCTCCCACTACAAGATTGGTCACATGTTTCCTGGGTTGGTTCTGGCCATTGCATATATTTTGTATCTAATTTTAATGAAATAAACTATTTTTATTTTTTTATAATGTAATATACTCAACGCACGAACGGAAGGCACGTAACGCCGTCTGCATTAGCAGTCGTTAACAACCACCAATCGGCACTGGGCCCGCGTAGTAGTTTGTGGCCCGTTCTCCATATCCATCTATAGGAAAGGCTGGTGCCGCAGCAGTGAGAACATAAAATGAGCTGGTGAGGTGTTATAATTGGAATAACGCACCTATTCGTGCACCTGTCCCGGTTTCCACTCGCGCGAGCCTGCGATCGGCCCCGTCCGCTGGGGCGCTGCTCCGTCACCATCCGTGGAGGTTTATTTGTGCTGATGTAATCTATTGTTTACATATATTCTCTTTATTGCTTCATGGTGTTTAAGTTATTTCCGCGTTGCGTCACAGCGGCCTATGGCCCATATTCTCGGCATCTCTACCATATTTGCGAAACGCAATGTTTGTGATGTTTATTGTGTTGTGTTTAGTTTTGCAAGCTATGGCTGTTACTAAAATTAATTGACGCTTTTAATTTGAACAGTTTTAATAGGAAGTACGTACTTTTAGATATATGCTTTTATCTAAGCCTTTGACCATCAACTGAGTTATGTACGAGTATATATAGGTTTGCATATTGAATCCGTTATATATTTAAACCAGTTCCCGCCAATGACTACACGCGCTTGAAAATAATACGTCACATAATTTTTTAAATTCTTATGACACTCGCAGATCCTCCAAACGTCTCTGATCTCTGTGCAAAACATTACGTTCATCAGTCGGTTCGTTTAAACGTAATGATAAACAAAAAACAACATATTTTATCATAATTATAACATTAATTACGATGACTTGTACTTACAGTAAGCACTTTAAATATCTAAATGGAGACCTTTCATAAAATTCCCAATTAGTGAGAA
Organism: Eudonia mercurella; assembly: GCA_963082485.1. Taxonomy (NCBI): domain Eukaryota; kingdom Metazoa; phylum Arthropoda; class Insecta; order Lepidoptera; family Crambidae; genus Eudonia; species Eudonia mercurella. The sequence goes on along the minus strand of OY720031.1, from coordinate 102,675 downwards.
TTTTATTTGGGGTCAGATAGTATTCAAAACATGTATGTCAACAGGCGTTGACATAACAAAGTTTCATAAAAATGCTTCATCATCGTCATCATCATCAGCTCATTTTATGTCCCCACTGCTGGGGCACGAGCCTTCCCTATGGATGTATAGGGAGAACCACCACTCGGGCCCAGTGCGGATTGGTGGTTGTTAACGACTGCTAATGCAGCCGGGACCAACGGCTTTACGTGCCTTCCGAAGCACGGAGGATAAAAATGCATAACCTCTGTTAAAATATATCTTTTTGAACTCTAAAGCCTTTGCACTTAATCTCGCCTGATTTATGTTAGTGCTAAGCGTTCCTCGCGGCGCACCAACGGGCCCCGGATAAACAGGACCCATTTGTCAGCAAGTCACAACACAACGAACATCAGTTTCCATCCACCTATCTAAGGCTGCAGCGATCGATGTGAAAACTTTTGAGATATCCTCCTTTATAAAGGGTCAAATTGATTTATTTATTTATAGAAACTAACAGCTTATTACAATGTATGCTTTTTGTACTTATAATTACAATAAGTAAACCCAATTACAAGTTTCAGCATTTACAATTCAAAAAAAATATCCTTGTGTAATGAGGAGCTCCCGCGCCCGGTCTGCGAATGCGGAGGTTGAGTAACTTTAGCAAAGGCCGGTCATCGGATGGGTGACCAAAATTTATCATACCGAGCTTCTCTGTGCTGCGGAAGGCATGTAAAACCGTTGGTCCCGGCTGCATTAGCAGTCGTTAACAACCACAAATCCGCACTGGGCCCGCGTGGTGGTTTAAGGCCCGTTCTCTCTATCCATCCATAGGAAACGGGCGGGCGGTGGCGGCGGCGTGCTCCGGGGACTATGCTTATCATCATTAGCACCACCACTCCGATGACACACAAAAATTATGAAGACTCTACTTTAAACAAATTATACGTGACAGCGTCAGAGTATTATTATGTTTTCAAAATAATAGAGATCGTTGTGTCTTTTACGCAAGCGATTGCTTGTTACTAAATTTAATTGTTGCTTTGACCCCTTGAGCGTCGAGCGACCACCAGGTGGCCGATAATAATTAAAATTCTACTGTGTCTGGTATTCGCGCGCTCGAGCTCTTAAATTTCAGTTTCATATTTTAAATTTACTGTGATGTAACGTAGGTGATAGGTATACCTAGTTTAATGTGCTTTATAAAAACCTATGTTTTGAGTCTGGCGGACTAGCCTTAACACAAACGAACCCAAGTCCCGATCTTGTAACTCTTGAGTTGGTTAGAAACATTAATTAACGATTTCTTTCGTGCTCGCACATATACACATTAGTTAACCGTGAACTAGTGACATACCAAATATTGACATCGTTGCCTCTGCCGCCGCCGCCGTCGCCGCCGCCAGCACCTGACCATTAGTTGCATAAGCAGCGCTCGCACCCATCGCAGCGCACGCGCACCGCACAAACATTATTATACACACTTGAATATTGAATATGTATGTATGTATGTTTTATGAAATGAGTAAATCCTCATTATATAACTGTCCGTCAGAGTGTTGTATCATCCGCAAATTGTTTTGACTTTATCATTTCAAAAAAGAAGAAAATCGTTTTAACATTTCTAGATTTATTTTTTCGTAACGTGACTAATTTATAGAAATTTATTTGAAAAAAGACAAAGTATTGAAAAATACCACGAGCGGGGTTCGAACCCGTACCCCATGACATGCCGGGTCAGGTTGACCCGCCAGACATGACATGCCTTGACATGCCGGAATTTGAACAGGGCTCCTTTGGCTTACAATGTAAAAGTAGATAGTGTTGATTAATTTCGGCGAGCTGGGTTCAGCCACGAATAGCATAGTTGGTAGTGCACCTGACCCGGCATGTCATGGGGTGCGGGTTCGAATCCCGCTCGTAGAAATTTTTCAACACTTTGTCTTTTTTCAAATTGCAATTTGTTCGCAACAATATTTGCGCAAAATTATATGTAAATAATCATAATTATACGAACCTAGTTAAGCAGGTATTGAATAATGTATTTAAATAACATATTTTAGTCCACATTGCATGCCGTGGCAGCCTATACTCGTATGTAAGATGACACTTAGTTTAAGTTAATTTTTGTTCGAAAACTATTTTGTTTGTATTTGTGTTAATCTTGTTGGTTGTCCTATTAAATAAATAAAATAAAATAAGATATACTAATATCTACTATAATATATACAAACTTCTTTAGTTATATACACAATACAATGTTAGTGTAATTAACATAAAGAAAAACATTTTGGGAGGAGAATCAATACCTAAGAAAAAAATCTCAGTCAACGAGTCCACGTCATGTTCAGAACAAATTACAATTCGGAAAAGTGTTGAAAAATTTCATAAGCGGGATTTGAACCCTCACCCTCTAACATACGGTGTCAGGTTCACTACCAATTATACTACCGTGACTCTGTCCCTTCCGTGCAAAATCAACACTATCTACTCTTACTTTGTAAGCCAGGATAGCTTTATTATTATAAATAAAAATGGCCGGTCTAATTACCGTGCGTATCTGATAATGAAGTTAAAGCAGATAAGTACGCCATTAGCTGGCCGCCGCCGCCGAGGGTCACGATGCCCCCCTCGTGACCATAATTGCCCCGATCTCCGTTGCGATGCGTGAGACCATCAGATCGCTATTTGATTTCCAAAAAACAGTAGGGCTGTCACTGCAAGGCTTTTCAATTTTACTTGCCGACGTGCATGTTTTTTATATTGATTTGTAATGGAAAGTGTCCTTCGATGATAGGAGATTTGCAATACTACTGACGACAAAAAAGAAAGGGAAAAAAGAAATGCCCTTGCTGCTACTCAGTAAAAAGTTTACCGCGGTAGACTTACGAACCGTTGGCGGAGCGACTTATCAAAAGAATATGCCCGCCTTGCCATGCATGCTAATGTCAGCTGATCAATGATCAAACATTATTAATACACGAAGTAGAGCCACTGGTATTAAATATAAGGCGGTATAACTAGGTATAACTAGTGAAGGACAACTACTTAAATAGATCTAAAGCATAAGAATATGAATATCGAATTCAAAAGTAGTCTTCTTCTTGTTATTTATACTGCTAAGCGAATCATGTGTTACGTCATAAAATCTTTTTCATACCTCAACTTCATAAATATGATTGACATGCTTTGACATAACAGCAAATCGGGCAATACAGTTAAAAAATCTTGAAATCGATTAATTGAATAAAAGCTACTAGTACTTACGAGTATAAGCTTGTAAGCGTCCCAAATTCCTTAAATCTAATCTTACATGAATATCTAATAAATCGATAAACAATTTAATTCAAATACCTTAATAGCTTGCACAGAGTTTTTCGTTCTACAGTATGATAAGCAGTATGAAAGACACACGCCATTCTGTTCTGTTGCTAGATGGTGGCAGCCCTACCAGCGGCCTAGACCCAATTAGCCGGCCTTGGTCCGCCGCGAGCTTCCGATGGCCCACTTCGATGCAGCGCGCTTCCCACCGCTGCGACGCCATTCCACCATGAATCGAGATTAGCTTCGAGGAAACGGGGCCAACAATTTATCACATGGAGAGAGATACAACACATTGCCAGAAATACCACCTTCGTGACTGGGGTAGTTGGTACAACTGATACCTTCATCATTTATTGTACTTTACAGACCAGCAGTTAGTTACGGTTGTTCCTAGCCCCAGTCAGTTTTAGCAGTGGAAAAAGGGTCGAAAGAGCCGCCACATACCTGACCGTGCTTAAGGAGGATAACCTGGCTAAAACAAGGAAAAATGGTTGATTTATTGTTCTCATTAAGATTCATAAAAGCGTTTAAACGAAATCGTGCCCGCGGTTATTGCGAAGATATCGCAATTACAAATTAACCTTTCTCCATAAATTAAAGTTAAGTAAATTGTTAATAATTACTTATTTTGCTTAGATAAAAATCTGCGGACGCTATTTATTATGCTCACATTAAATTCCTAGCTAACCGCAACCAAAACCATTACAATACTGTGTACAAAGAAATGTTTACTGCATACGATTACCCCAATTAGCGTCAATTAAATACCACATAATATTGCACGACACATGTCGAAGTACAAACATCGAATTTGATGACCTACGATACGGTATCTTTCGCGCTCTGTATACAGCTAATCCAAACGCTCTATATGTAAATACATTACCAGAAACATAATCGCCAAACTAATAACAACCATAAGCTTCAGCCGTGTGGTTTATATTCGCCCAGCAGCCGTACTCTACCAACTGTGATACTGTACGGTAATAGGCCGTCTTCGCGATGTTCCACACAATTAACTTCAGTTCACGAGCCTCGAGATACTTTTTAATGTTATTACACAACTAACTGTTTGTGGTAATCGCTTAATTCTTGCTTATTGTTTGTGTTGATACTGTCTGACGATGGTAGTTGGTGCGATAAGGGCGATAACTTAAGGCTGTGTGCGTTCGGACTTAAGAGAATCTAAAGAGAAACGCTAGGCACGTTGTTTATATAAAGTTAAAAATTAAGCAAAATTTGTCAACGTTATACTACTTGTTTTTTCTACGAGACATAAGTAACTGCATGGATTTTATTATATTTTCTTAGGTGAATAACTCTTCTTAACCTTATGTTAAGCCAGGGTTTCTTAATGTGGGGTCCACGGGTCCGAAGAATGTGTATCAGGGGTCCGCAGTAGCTCAGTAAATTCTTAACACATTAAATTGTGCAGTGAACTCAGCATTTCTCGGCTAAGTCACTCGCAGTGACGATGATGCATCATCGTCGTCACGCACGTCACAAGCAGCATCCTTCTCATTAACCTAGTAGTAAGTGAAACGTGAAACTACCAATAAAAGAGTTTTCTTTTCCATAAAATAATCTTTGACAGGGGTCCGCGGAGTTGTTTAAATTGTAAATGTGCTCCATGACTGCAAAAAGTTTAAGAAATCCTGTGTTAAGCGGTAGCGGAGTCCAATGTGAAGACGCTGGTGGAGCAGGATCCTGCTTCACCAGCCGTCCTCACCGCCGCCGACCCGCAAACTGCTTCATCACACCTCTTTTAAAAGACTCCGTGTCGTAGGAAGGAGGGAACTTCATGTTATTAACCTGACTGACATCGACACTCCTCGGGGCCAGTATCAGTACCTATTACTAAAATACTGAAGGACGTCGGCTTGGGTTGATCGTGTTATGGTGATATAATGTAATATAAAAATATTCGTAAATCAGTTTACATATACGCACGAAAACAGCAAAGACGACTATGCAATAAAATAGAAAACAGAAGCTTCATCGCTCGCATCGCTGGCAAGATATCAAAAATATCGACAAAATATTACTTTTAAAGAGTTCAAGTTAAAACAAAATAAATACAGCAGAATTAACCATAGTTACTTATGTCATCCCAGTCAAAAGACGTCCACCGTTGGACAAAGGATCCCACAGCGACCGGTTTTGTGCTGCTCATTAACTTATCTGTTAATGGCATACGATAGAATTCTGTGCGCAGCTACTGTAAACAAAACCAAAACAAAAATATTGTCGTGTGCGTGACTTGTGCGGGTCATAGGAACGCTTATCTCTAATGTATTTGTAGGCAGGTCACCACTCTCAATGTCACCATTGCATATTTTTTACAGCAAGGTCACGTCAAGTAGGCAACGTCTGTTCTCGAGCATCGTCGTTTGCTTGTAAAAACTAGGAGCAGTATTGTAATCGGATATTTACTAAATTTATTTTTGGAAACATTTAGCGTCGTCAGATAGCTAAGGTTATTTTAAAGTGGTCCGAGTTTGGACCCCAGCGGTACTCTCGGCAGATCGGAGACATAGTCTACAATATCCACCTGTGACAACCGCTTCACATTTGTTGCTCAAATATGAATAGTTCCACCTATACAGGCTTATGTAGGTATTATTTACCCAGCATAAAGTAAAGTATCAAACATTAGACCGAAAATTGCATCATGTTGCAACGGTCACATTGGGTCAGTCGTCAAGTGTCAGCACACATGACGTTAACCGTTGGAAAGTCACGCTGGCCGCGTGGACCCGCATTGATGGCGCGTGACATAACTGCATGCGCCGGATTCTATTGTCCGTCGGTCCGTCGCAAATTTGACACTCATTTGTTAAGAAATTATTAATCTGCACCATGAGGAGACCAACACCAACTTGTATTTTCTATACTCATTAATGGGAGTATCGATGAAGCGAAAAGATTCTGTGCAAGCAAAACAATTCTGATTTTATATATATGAGCAGCTATTTTATTTTATTAATATCCAGTAACATTATACATTATTAGACAAAAGGCAAAACGATTGGGTTGGTAATGTTTTATTTTGTAAGGTACAAAATCTATAGTTATTAGTTATAATTATTATATTATAAAGCTGAAGAGTTTGTTTGTTTGTTTGGTTGAACGCGCTAATCTCAGGAACTACTGGTTCGAATTGAAAAAATATTTTTGTGTTGAATAGTCCATTTATTGAGGAAGGCTATATATACATCACGCTATTACTAATAGGAATGGAGCAGCAATGAAAAATATTGCAAAAACGGGAAAATTAGATTGTTCGCTAATTAACGCGGTTGAAGTGCTCAATTACCTGATAAATTTACAAATTGTACACAGCATTAATCAAAGACATTAAACAAATTACAAAATGCTTAAGTGCTAATTTTATATAATTATATAATATTTTGTTGTGATTTTAATATTTTCTAGCGTTAGTGTTATACCGCCAGTACGCCTAGCGTTCCAATGTTTCGGTGAGTACTACAGAAAGGCCTAGTCCGTATGCTTGTTTGTCAAATTTTTCTATCCCCCAAAATTCGTTTTTTATTTAGATCTTATTTATTTATTTACATATCACTAATATTTTTAATTTACATGTTAATCTTTACGATACCAGTCTATGTTGTACCTATGTGGAGATTGCGAAATGTGCTTTTTTTGATGATAGAAGGCACTTGCGACTTATTCCAAACACTGAGTACCTCATGAAGCAAAATGTGCATTAGATCTGCAGATTATCAGTAAAAACGTAACAATATGTCGGAAGTGCAGGCGCTGGAGTGAAAGGTGAAGGTGCAGTGGCTGCCTCCAGTGCAGCCAACTCATGACGTAAGCGCCGTCGCCAGCTTAGCTCCCAATTGTAGAACATCTTTATAGATTAGCGGTTTGGAGGAGCGCTCACCCAAAATTACATAATAAATGTACCTAATTCTATATTTATTTCGTAAGCTGCCTGAAGTAATTTCGATTATGATTCGTTTTGCTAGAACATGCTGCTCGCGATAAACTTATAGGTAAATTTTAGGGGCATTATACGTGTACTCCATGTATAATGCACTCCAGTTTCAATGTGCCTTACCCGTCTTTTTCGCTTCTCTCAGAACTTTTCTCGTCCTTTCCACATAAAACTGCAAGAGCTCTCTAAATTTTCAATAAATTCTCACACAATGTTCGTCGCATTTTTTATAGCTCTACAAAATATTTGACCCAGATTCCTAATGTCATGTATTCCGCCAAAAGGGGTTCTCTTTCATTCTTAGAATCGACTTAACCGACTCGCATTCAGAAATTGTTATTTCTTGTAGGTTTCAATTAAGATATCATTAAAAGAGAAGAAAAGTCACAGACCTTAATGCTACGAAGAACCGACACCTAACTCTGCAAGGGCCTTCTGTCTCCATTTCTGTAACCGCGTCAAAATGTTGGTAACTCCCTCCCTATCATAAAACCTACCTACATGTTATCACCTTCTACACATAAACCCCACTTTCGATGTTATCGTGACATACCATGAGGTGAGATGAAAGCCAGCACACAAAAAACAACAAGCCACAATAAATTCTTTGTCAACACCGGGAAATCACGGTAGTTCACCAACGCCTAATTGCCTAATGAACCACTGACATAAGACAAACATACATTCACAAACAAACACATAATATGTGCTAAAACGGCCGACCGCTGCCCTTGCATCACACATGTTGTGTGTGAAAATGAATTTCGCTGACTACAACTACGAACGAACTTCTATTGCTACTATAGTGGACTCTCAGTAGAAAATTTGTAATTAACCTACATAGGTACTGTCGACTGCTGGGCAAAGGTCATTGACCATTGTGGATAGGTGAAATGAATAAATGTATTATTATTGATATGATTTCATCGCTACAATTAATGGGTATGATCACAAATCCGTCATACAATCAATACATCGGACATTCTGCCGTAAACTTTGCGCTACCTGCGAATTGAACCTGCGGATATTGGGCCGAGCGCTTTGCCACTTGACCATCGAGGCTGTATGATTTTTAAAAAAACGACGGGTTGCACTCTGGGAGTGCCGGCAGAAGTGAAAACTTGAATATTAACGTTGTGCATTTTTGATATTTTGGAATGGTTAGGGAATAATTTTGCACGAATTGCTTTAATTATTGGGCTATCGTACACAAACATGACAATTTATATTACATTAAAAAGTTATATTAAGTTATATTAAAAATTTATATTACGCCGCGCCAGCTGTCTACTCTCCATCCGTCTTACGAATTTTCGATCAGGTTTTTTTTTTTTTTTTTTTATATATTAACGGGTAAGCACAGTGCCTTGATCTCACCTGATGTTAAGTGATGATAAGGCCATTTGGTGGAAGCGCACTTCACCCGGGATCCTCAACTAGTGAGGCACTGGCTATCTTATCTCTAGCTGCCGGAACACAACAACGTCAACAACGGTCACGTGTCCTGACGCGAGTTTAACATTTTTTACCCATTCCTCTACTCTCCATCCGTCTTACGAATTTTCGATCAGGTCACGTGTCCTGACGGTCACGTGTCCTGACGCGAGTTTAACATTTTTTACCCATTCCAAAACGTGCACAACGCCGCTAAAGAAGTTTTCACTTCAAAAAGCTAAAATTAACTGTAGGTATGTATATGTTATGGTAAATTACAGATGTTCGTATTTTCTAAGTTAAATGAGTTAGGCGCAGGGATGCAAAAATTCATGCACTTCATGAGTATACCGGTTAAAGATCTGTTTCAATGTTGGGCTGATTTTTCAATCGTCAATTAAAGTTTATTCAATGAATAATTTTGACATAATGACAGATTCTCTATAGAAAATATGTCATAATGACATTTTTATTCGTTGGATAAAACTTATCTGAGAATTGAAAAATCGGGCCTTAGTAAAACATTTACGCCTGCACATCATTTTCTTCAATAAACTTTGAACTTTATGCTTTAAGTACAAATGTGGTTGAAATTAATTGAAGAAATTTGACGATAAAACCAGAGTGATCTAGGTCTCTTAAATCAGTTTGGCATGCCTTCTCTTTGCAGACCGCACTAATTCTATAGTGAGATGTTGTGGTATCTCAATGAAGTTAGCACTGAAGAGCACTTAGATTAGTGTGGCATCGAAGAATTATGATTTTTCTATGCCATTGTGTAATAATCTCAATAATGGTAAAAATGTCACTTAGGTCAATCTGGTTTTAAAGTCGTCTTTGACAGTTTTGGATAGGTCGATGTCCAGCCGTCTGTACTACTCGTTTAAAAAAGTTGAACAAATATAACTTAGCTAAAACTATTACGTAAATAATATTTTATTTGTGTTGACTCGTTTGAAAACCCATTGGTCTTTAAACAAACCAAACGCAATAGTTACGCATTCGCCTCACGCATTTCTTTACGTGACGTTTTACGCTATTCTGTAGTAGGTAAATGTCATTCCCACACCACGAATGGCGAGTTTAGCTCCATTAACAGCTATTAATCATTTATTTTGATGTCAGGCCCTTTATCTGCTACTTTTTTATACTTTCTTATTTAAAATGATGAGACTAGTCTCTCAGTTCCTGATTGTTCTGACAATTTTGCCATAATCCAAGTGTCAAAATCATGCCACTGAGACACAATTGTGGACGTTTGTATATAGCAGAATTGAGGCCATGCTTGGAGATCATGACGACAAAACCCGCGTTTACAAAAACGGTCGCATTTGCAACTACCTAAAGAAACTTTGTGTGTAAACTTTTATATTTGTACTTAACTTGACGTGGTTGTACTAATATATTTTATCAAGAAGTTAATAACCTTTACGGTTTTAATTAGTTCCCACAGCGGTGGTGTTTTCGCAAATACATATGACATGTGGCAGCTAATCTCTACGTTGCCAAACTGACTTCCATGCAGTGCCGTGTCAATACGCTTGCCCAACCTTATGATAATTATTTTCGTAATCTATCCGCCATCGACCGAAAATGTTGAAGTTAGTACAAATACATTAAGAACTTAGGCTTTGTATTTTGATGTTATCCCTTTGATCCGGTGTGCTGATATCTACGCTTCATAGCTAACCAAGTAGAAGTCATCATTGCATATGATAGTTTCTATTGAGCGTCATGATCTCATTTAATTTGATTAGTTGGCAATAAATACCTTTAACTTTGACTTTGATTTGATTTGATTTAATTTAATTTTAAGTTATCTTATTTATTGTATTTAATTGAATTCCATGTTTTATTAATATTGTTACTTATTTGATTTATTATTAGACTTGAATAGAATAAGTACGTTGTTTACACATATGTGTGGAGTTACGGCTTACCTACTTTATAAACGTTAAAAAGTAAAAGTAGACTTTGGATCCTTTGGATCCCTTGGATCTTGATGAAATTTTTTTAAATATAATATTTATAGCGGCGTCTCGGTGGCTGTGTGGCTAATCGCTCAGCCCAATAATATAACTAACCGGAAGTCTTGGGTTCAATAAGTAGGTCGGATTAAGCGTATTTCGGAATTATCAAATCGAATCCTAGTCCGGGTTTATGACCAACCCGCAGTTGGGAAGCGTGGTGGTTGAACAATACCTGTCCATTTCAGCGATGACTGGAGGCTTTTACCCAGCAGTGGGATACAATAATATAGGCTATTTACTATTAACAACTCGATGGCCGAGTGGCAAAGCGCTTGGTCTGATACCCGGTCATACCCTGGGTTTGCGATCACCAACCCGCATTTGGCAAGCGTGGTGATTAAGCCATTACCCATCAATTGTAGTGATGACTTCATTTCAATTATGAAGGCCTTTGCCCAGCAGTGGGACAGTATATAAGCTATTTACTTTACTATATACGAGGAATAGGTCTTAGTAGCAAATTCAGTAAACGTTGCTAGTTCGGTAACATAATACATACATCATCATCATCAGCTCATTTTATGTCCCCATTACTGGGGCACGAGCCTTTCCTATAGATGGATAGGGAGAGCAGGCCATAAACCACCACGCGGTCCCAGTGCGGATTGGTGGTTGTTAACGACTGCTAATGCAGTCAACCAACGGCTTTACATGCCTTCCAAAGCACGAAGGAGCTCGAGATGATAAATTGTTGGTCACCCATCTAATGACCGGCCTTAGCGAAAGTTGCTTAACCTTAGCACTCGCAGACCGGGCGCGTTAACCACTGCGCCATTGAGCTCCTCACTATTAATATTATTACATAATACATGTTATAAGTTATTAAAAATATTGGTCAATGCCAACGAATGAAAATTTTGTAAAGACTTAAAAGAAAAATACTTAACTGGTTTCAGTTTAGTTCCGTCGTAAGGAGTTTTCCTACGGACGGAATACATAAATGCCTTAAGTCTGTATTCCGAGTGGTTATTTGTACCGAAGTCCGCGGTGCATTTTTTGCGGGCTGCCATTAGAGCGGCTGCTATTAACCTTTGCAGGGCGCTCGAGGCCCCTTGGCCAACACCCTCAGGCTTAATAACAACACCGCTGGAAAGAAAATGCCTCGCACTATTTACACACAAGAAAATAAAAACAAAATTTTGTTTTTAGACTGCTCTAACCGAAACAGTTTTGGGTAATTCATAATATCGCATTGTATCAGTAAAAAATAAAAATAAAATTAATATAATCATCATCATCATCATCATCATCAGCTCATTCCTTCCTCAAGGCCGGCAACAGATGTGTTGTTAGACAACACAGAAGAGAACAACAGAATACTTTGGTTTAGCGGGTCCATGGGCGGCGGTAATTACTTTCCATCATTAAATGGGAGGCTCGTACCCTGCGGATTTACAGAATCTAAATCACATCGTTAGTCCACCTAAGTAGCCTATATCTAATTTGATAGTCATATATACAATATGTAACAAAATCCCTGTCCGATCCGTAAAGGTGTTATTAGGTATTGAGATTCAAGTTCTATTTACGTAATTTATTTTAAAGTAATAAGTAAAAAAAAAACACCCCGATATTTTTTTAAATGACAAAACTTACATGGCAATACTGGCGGCGGCATTGATTGAAAGTGTGGTCACGTTTATAAAATTTGCAAATTTTGGGGTAATTTGAGCAATTTCGGTACAAAAACCTTTACATGTAACATGCTGGCTCGTAGGTTCGCTCGTTGCACTAAGGAAGTTAAAGTTACACTTTTCAAGGCATATTGCCAGTCTTTCTACACGTGTAGCCTATGGGTCAGTTACACGCAGAGGGCTTTCAGCGCACTGCGAGTCCAATATAACAACGCTTTCAGGGTGCTGTTGGGATTGCCAAGGTTTTGCAGTGCCTCAAATATGTTCGCAGAGGCGCATGTGGATGGTTTTCATGCGATAATTAGGAAACGCTGTGAGGCGCTGTTAAGGATAACACGTGGCAGTTCCAACAGCATCCTGATGGCGTTAATTGACCGATGAGACTCTTCACTGTTGGAACACTGGTTACGCCTGCATGCAAAGCCTATAGGGCATCAGTGAGCATATAGGGCGTGGCTTGTGTTTTGACAGTGAACTATATATCATGCACGTATGAATTTATTTTATTTATTTTATTTATCAATTTTATTGTTGATTTAATTTAATTTTCATTTTTTTATGGTTTAATTTGATTTTATTTTGATTTTGATTTTGTATTATAATAATCTTACTAACTTAGTTTTAAGAAACATTGTTACTAACACTCTATGGACCAAGTGTCTGAATTTAATTGTTTATTTATTTATTATTTATTATTTACGGATCTGACAGGGCTTTTGTTACACCCTGTATAGACATTTTAGTCACACGGTAAAAAAACCATCCAGGTTTCAATTCCCATCTTAGGCAAAGTGTGTTTCGGATATACTTTACTAATACTTTTAATTGTCAATACTCGTAAAAAAAATGTGCTTTATAAATAAATCAAGTAACTAAGATCATCACATCGTAAATAGCTATCATGTGCCAACCCCATCCAGCAGTCAGAGGCCATATTTCTCGGATTGTAACTTGATGCGTAGCTCGGAGTGCGTGAATTCAATATGATACACAATGGAGGTTAGGAAATCCAATTGTTTTGCACCGTGGCATCCAGCCGCAGGTACGCTGACATTGTGCAACTTTGACTAGATAATGGTCATGGGTTTGTTTATAATACTTTTTTTGTGTAAAAAGACGTCATACGAGCAGGCGAGCCTCCTGATGGGAAGTGGTCATCGCCGCCTATGGGCATCTGCAGCAACTGAGACGCTATGCGTTTAATTTTCAAATCTGCAAACATACTATCAAATATTGTTTTAAAGTTAATTAATTTTAATCGAATGTGTTCCATTTCACGCAAAAATAAGTCTCTTTATCTTAGGTCTCATGGTCTGACCACAGTCTATCTAAGCTCTTCCTTCAATTCAATATGGGAATCAAATTTGAGTCTGCATACGCTGATTACAAATTTGTGGAATCATATATCTGCAGGACTAAATTCTACCATAAGAGTAAACTAGGCGCCAAATGCAAAAGTTGTATTAATATATTTTACTTGCAAGATTTAGATTGAAGCACGAATTGAGAATAGGGAATCCAATCCCACAAGTGCGGGATCAGTAATGCGGGATTACACGTAACGTACTGGATCCGCAGCATTTAAATAAAAAATGAAATTCGAATAAAAGACTAAAGAAAACAGTAGTCTGTTCACAATAAGAAGATTTTAAAAATGTGCTAAAATTTTGAAATCCTTTCATACACGTAAATAAAATAAAAACAGTAAAATAATGAGAGACTTTAAATATGACAACCCAACAACGACACAACAACAAAGCGGCATTTCCCGAAACTTCAAAGGCGTTGTCCCACTTTAAGTCTTTACGCTCTGTGGTCTTACTGTGTGGAGAAGGCAACTCCTGCATGATAGAATTTCTCTCTGAAAAAGTTTGAAACTTCAGTATATAATTATATGTAAAAGCCAGTACATCTGTTTAAAAAGTTTAATTTCAAAACTACATTGATTCTGACAAATTAATATTATGAAACAAAATGAGTTTTGTATTCGATTGATTTTCTTACTCTGGTCTGTGTGATGGATGATACATAATTATTACTACAATAACTGTAACCAGGAACTGCGCCCGCGCACTGCCTGATGCCACAAAATAAGGAGACTGCAAAAGATAAGTTTCATACAAACACGCTCGAGCAAGTCATACATAGACAACCTTCCACGGAATCTCGCCACTGTTCCGAGATTCGTGTCCGTGCAATGTGTGAGTCGCTCGATGCAAATAAAGCGGTTCGATTTCAATGCGAGTGCGTGTGTAATATGCTTACCTTCTGGGTCTCCTCATGTTGTGCTGATGATCATCCCGCTGGACACCACATTAAAGTTTATACTGACACCCCCCACCAACCGTCAGGTCAAAAAGTAGGTGTCAGACAACCTTGCGCAAGCACAAGGGACCATCTGCGTCAGGTCATAACGCCAGATCAGGACGCGCCGAATCGTATTCTTCATCCGGTACTTTTAAGACTAGTGTCTCGAGCGACTTGCCCCGTGGACACGTATAGTTCACTACCTAATATCCAAATAGGTTACCGGAGCTGTAAACTCGCTCACTTCTCGTTGCACTAAGGAGTACAACTCGCAGTTTCCACTGCTCGGGTCGTCGACTCTAAAGTCGACTACCAAATGTCCTCTTTGGTGGCGGAGTTGTGAGCCCACTCACTTCTCAGACCCATCCAGGTACGGCGGCTGGCTTACCCGGAGGCATTGCATCTAGCGGGCGCCTCTAATAGTTATCCAGACTAGTGCCGGAGATGTTGGAAGCCTACTCAATGAAAACCACCGAGCAAAACAATCAACTATGGACAACTCACGTGCCCCGCAGAACCTTTCGCTTCGGGCCCCCATCGAGACCGCGACCCGGACCCGCTCGCTGCTCACGACATGGAAGCCTGGCCAGACCTCAACCAGACAAACGAACATTCCCACCTCTACAGCTAACCACATAGCCACCACGAGTCCAACCCATGTCCGGGCTCTGCCAGACACGCCCGCGAAGGCATAACCAGCAGGGGACTTAGGATCCGAAGTCCCGTGGTACTCTTGACAAGACAGCCCGAAAGGACCCGTAGTTCCAATTACTATACCCTTCCCATCAGGGTCAGTAGATAGGGACAGTAGAGGGGTACTGATGATCAATCGGACCATGTTATTCCGCTCGCCGGCGCCGCTCCGCCGGTCGCTTAATGCAGCATGTGCCCAGCACGCCGCCATTTTCCGCCTGTGTGCCTGCGACACGGCTCGTGACCACCGCCCTGGAAAACAGAATATTATAGTTAACCATATATTTGGTAGATAGTAATATAACAACTTAACTTATATTATAATTATTATAGTACCTACATATTCATATCATGAAATGTGCTCTATTCTCATATTTGAACTGCAAAAGGTAGTAACAATTCTTTGTCAGTTAAAAAATGACATCAAAAGGTAATTTGATTGGCCATGTACACAACTCTGCAGCGAGTGGCGCATGAGTGGCGCCATGTGTCAATAAAAAGCATAACGATCCGCTATCACGTATCTCTATCATCATTGACACGGATCTCTAGAAGTGTATGGGCCTTATTAATAAAGATGATATAAGTTTGAAAAAAAATTCGGTGTTTAGTTCCTGACTTCCTGTCATAATATACTTCGTTCCAAATTAGAGACAAAACAAAACAGTGCGGGAGGAAAAGACAATTCCATCATTATGCAATTGTTTACGAAGAGTCCAGCAGTGGGACGTTTTTAGGATGATGATGACGGTGATGATGATGATGATGATGATGATTAAAGTAAATTTACTGCTCTATAGAGTGGAAAATAATTTGAAAATATTTAAGCAATTTACCACGATGTATCATTCAACGATAATAATTAAGTATTATTAAAATAACCTCTCTATCAATTCTTACGTTATTTAAAATGTTATGAATAGGTAGAATAGAGCAGATTTAATGTAATTAAGCGTATCCTTGTTTGTACAGTGTTTACTTATTTGTTAATTCTATTTTAGTTAAAACAAACTTAATAAATTAAATTAACTTATCGGGTGAGGCAACAGGTCACCTTTTGGTGTTCTACATAGTAGATACTTACATTCAAAAGTATAATAACAGATGTACTTTTACAGATCCGGGAAAAAGATTCCGCTTCAATGTAGGTATAGTGTTCGTGTAAACTTAAGAGAAATAACAAAAGATGTATATTAATAAGTTTTTCCTTATATTTTCGCGGAGTGTCGTCTATTACCTACAGGGGCATTGGTTTAGCTGGTAAGCCTTAAACCACAGATTAGTCAATAGTTACTCTTAAACATAGATCGTAGTTGCTTCCATTCACTTGTAATACAATAATTAGATCAATGAATCCCGAACTGCACGGTACGTTCGTTGCTTAATTTTATAGCCGACTCACGATGTTAGGTTCGTATTGAAATAACTATTAATCAGAGGACTATCTTGAATATTTCTGTTACAATAATGTTTCAGTGACAATTATTAGTTAAAACATCGGTTTCAATGCATCTAAACCCTTAACCATCGGTCCATCGAGACTCGCAAACATCATCATCAGCTCATTTTATGTCCCCACTGCTGGGGCACGAGCCTTCCTATCATTGTTGTTTGATATGGAGAACGGGTCATAAACCGCCACGCGAGTTCAGTGCGGATTGGTGGTTGTTAACGACTGCTAGTGCAGCCGGGACCAACGGCTTTACGTGCCTTCCGAAGCACGGAGAAGCTCGAGATGAAAAATTTTTGGTCACCTATCCGATGGCCGGCTTTTGCGAAAGTTGCTTAACCTCAGCACTCACAGGCCGGGCGCGTTAACCACTGCGCCACCGAACTCCTCACTCGCAAACATATTTCTGTACAAAACAATGAGCCGCGATTAGTTCTGCTTTATATAATTTTGTTCCATATGAAACATCAATTATGTTTTTCATAGATATTAGAGTAAAGACCACCTTTGCACAACGTTTGAGAGCAATTCTTTCCCCTCGCATTTATATATATTAATAATCTGGTCAAAGTGTGTGATATAAAGCATTGTCAACTTCAACTAGTCAAATCAAGAATTCTGTCCCTGCTATTGACTTGGGATTACGCTCAATCCGAAGAAATTTTAAAAGTTATGGCCTAATTTGGCCTTCCATCAGGTAGTGGACGGCATTGGTACTTATCACTGCTGTCCGATCCCAAGATTAAATCGCAGGGCTACCTTGAGCCACACACGCACTTAACTCATTCCTACATACATGCACTCCACATTTGCGCATTGCACCGTCCAATAATTAATAAATCTATTATTTGTTATTGTCAGAATCATGCTGTTAATCATAATTGTTTGTAATGAATAGCCACATTGTTACCCTTGCTAACCCTAGAGAATTGACCCCCACGAGCCAGGCCTAGCCTAGTGTGGGAGTCATTGTACACTCCTGTAACACGGCTTACTATTATTTTTGGTAAATAAACACTTTCATTTTTCATTTTTCATTTTTTCATATGAAACGCCTCGGTGGATGTGTGGCGCTCTGCCCCACACCCGAAGGCCCCGGGTTCAATTGCCAGGTCGGGCAAAGTGTGTATCGTATTTTTCAATGCATCTTAACCCGGGTTTGTGATCACGAACCTGCATTTTTAAGCCATTACCTATCAACTGTAGTGATGACTTAATTTGAATGATGGAGGCCTTTGCCCAGCAGTGGGACAGTTATAGGACTTACTTACTATACTTATATACAATACTAACAATACACCTTCTTGGTATCGACCTTAGTACCTATTTTAGGAATCGGTGATGCATTTAATTGTGTATGTAGACTATTTACTATTCTTAAAAAAGTTTAGTTCTAAGAATGGTCAGCACTTGTATAAGTCGATCATACCTGATTATCACTGGAAGGTTGACTTTATTTTTGTATCTTATCGGTAAGCACAGTCTCTCTCTGATGTTAAGTGATGATAAGACCAATATTGGATGCGCACTTCACCCGGAATCCTCAAATACTGAGGCACTGGCTATCTTATCTCTGGCTGCCGGAACACAACAATGCTACAAACATTGATGTTATGGCGACATATTTAGACAAGATGGTGGTAGCTAGTCAGGCGGACAAACAAGCTCTACCACCAAACAAACCGAGGAACCCCGGGGAACCTCTGGGTCTGAAACCGGTGGTCTTAACCACTAGCGGTTGGTACTTTGGACTTTCCGTGGTAGCTCCGCGGTGGTTCAGGTCGTTTGGAGAGACTCTTTGTTGCACCTTCACTGCTCTGGCCGCGACTTTGACGGGTAATGATCGTCGTAGCCTGAAGAGCTTCCAGCACACAATTTCCTCCTACAACATGAGGATCCTTTAAACGAGGTATAAAGAAGCAACTTGCGGAGCAGAGCCATTTAAAAATAAAAATAGAAAAAATCTTTATTTGGTACATTACACATATAAATTTAAAACATAGGAACATAATTTATGCATATACTAAATTGCATTTGTCTACTGTCTATAAAAAAAGTTTTACAGTTACACTTAAATAAAATGTTGATGCAGATATTTATTTCTTTTTACAAGACTTCTTCTCAATCCTTCACTTGTCGCTACGCATTACGATAACGCTTACAATTACAATGATTTTCAGTTGAATGAGAGCGCACTACGGCGCCGGCGCTATTGCTCACACTTGTTTCAGATTAAGTATTCAAGTCCCGGTATCATCATCATCATTGCAATTATTGTAATTACTCATCAAACGATTAACTTTGACCAATGTTGAAAGATCACGCTTAAGGGACCGCTGCGTCTCCTGGAGGGTTGTTAAAGACTTGTGGTATGCCACGAATACACAATTCTTATACAAAAAAGGATTTTTCGGTCGAAATATATAGATGTTTATGTATATTCGTTGCTTTCTTTGAAGGAGTGTTGATAGTTTGCGCTTGTAATAGATAGTAAAGTTCAACTATTTATTTTCTGCACACAAACGGTTAATAATAATAGTTTTGAATGATAAGTCCGCACGCGTTATGTTTGGTCCGTCATAAAAGTCTTTACATTACAATGAACCGCGATCAAAATATAGCCATTTCTCATAGTAAAAGAATTTCTAAAAACGGATCAGTTCTATAAAATCGAACTGGACACTACACAGGACATTTCTTTAGGAGGACATCAGCTATTTTGGTAGATTCTGGCGCTGATATAACACAAATAAAACGTCACGGTGGCTGGCGGTCCGATGCCTTAGCAGAGGGCTACATTGAAGATTTAGTTTAAAACAAGAATAAAATAAGTTTCCGCATCAATGAAAACATAAATACGGCAATTTATGCGAATAGTACCTCTGTTGTTGATCCTTGGACACCACAGCCATCAACTTCAATGAACGCAGCTTCACCAACGTTCACCGATCAAAACGAGACTCAGACACAAGTTTCTGAATCTTTAAGTACTATGTAGTACTCAAATAAATTCCGCTACAACATCCATAAATGTGCCTAACAAGAATATTACTCTGTCTCTCCATAATTGGACTAATGTATGCAATATTAATATTAACTTTTATTTTGTTTTTTTTTTGTATATATAATTAAATGCTTTATTTATGTAACTGGCTTTTAATCTCTCGCAGAAGACGGTGTGAAAAGTAGAGTATGCACCTCGGGATAAAGCATGTCTTTGTCTTGGGCGGCTTGAACCCCTCGCTTCACTCAGAACTCTAAATAACTCCCTCGCTTCGCTCGGGGTCCAATATGCCACCCGTGACCTAAGACATTGCTTTGCTCCCTTGGTGTATAATCTACTATAACCGCTTCATAATATTAGTGTAGATAAAGCAAACTGCACAATTTATTACAATGAAATGTTAAGTATGGGATAAGGTTATTTAATAAAATACAGTAACCCATAGCTTATAAAGTTGATTGGGTTTGTCTACATAATTATGCAAAGTATTTTTTTTTGTTTTTTCAGAATACAAGCTTTATTGCTCAATTACATTTTACATGGTTTTACATTTTTTACAATGCCTTACTCTTTCACTTTCAATTCTCTTTTATCAACTTTGACATTTAAATAAAAATGTTATTATTTACATTAAGTATATAATAGTATTGGCAAATAAAACTTAAAAACCGCGCGACTCCCCGGCGCGAAGGTTCCCACACCCTGCGTCATAGACATGTTGTCATTGACAACCTCCCGAATTGAGGTTAATACTCTGAGAAGGGCAATTATTAACGATGGGACCTAATTTATCCAGTTTCGAGATATCACGACAAAAGTGACGATATCCTAATGTGCTGATAAAAGTGCCATAAAGTGCCTCGTCTGAAAATAAACGCTGCAAATTGAATAGAAGTCATTATTATCATTGCATGAATTCGCTGTAAATTTGCAATGAAATGTATAATAAACCGTTTTATAGTCCCAATTAGAGAATAATTATATTAAAATCGGTAACAAAGATGTATGGAGCGATGTGCGGGAGAGGGGCGAACGTATATAGAGAAGATGTGCCGGCGTCTCTAGCCGCAGTGCCAACGCCGCCGCACGCGCATACTTTTTGTTCTTTGTTACCTAACACCGGTGCGACACAATTCACAATCGGAGCCACTCCCAAAGCGCGCGCCTAATTTTTTATCTGTGCTTTTAATTCTCTAGCCCTAGGTGAGTAGTGATTCCATCTGTGCAGTAATTATGTGGTTCTATATTTAAAAATAATATTAATTTACACGATCCGTTTGTAAATAAATATATTGTTGTTATTGGAGTTAGTACAATGTACACGTAATTGGAAATCGTGATGTAATTTTCCTTCTGTTTTTAAACCGCAAATTGTTAGTTGTGAGATCAACGAAATTATTATTTTAGTTTACCTACTTTTGATTCCGAGGGAGTGTAATGGGAAATGTGGTATGTTCACAGAGCTAGCCGCCCCCGACCGATACAATGGTTCACACAAACTCGATGGTAAGTCAATTAATCATATTTTTATATATGTTATTTGGTATTAATTTTAAAAATAAAATAAAAATAATGTGTATGGTAATCCTGTTAGCCGCCCTAAGCTTATGCGCATAGTAGGAACGTAATAGTGTATCATTATGTGTATGGAGGAAATATATAATTGGACCAGTATTTTTCTCACATTCAAAGCAAAGCATTTTATTTAAGCTCAGCTCGCCTACTGCCGCTGTATTTAAACTATTCTTAGTTACCAGTAATAACATCATCATCATTATCATCAGTGCCACCTTCATACTGAAGTTTAGAGATCAGTATACAAAATTTTCTACGATGCCATATAGTTATAGCAAGTCTTCGACAACGTTACTATAAATTTTGTTTTTTATTTATAAAAAAATTGGTTTACCCTGTAAACTTAGTAATTTCGTTCACGAGCTAAATTAGATAAATAAATGTTTCAGAAAGCGTTGTCGCATGTTACTTTTTTTGGTTATAAGCATATGACCCTCTAATTAAGTGAGTAAGTAATTAACATGTTTATTATAGTCCAAATAATATATTTTATGTACCTGAAATTATTTTATTTAGCGATATTGACATAGACGTGATGACGAGTGCCTATTCGATGGAAACAACTTTTTAGTATAGAGTTTTACAAACGATTCCCTCCTCCCCAAGAGTTTAGTTAATTTACAACTGGTAATAATTTTTTGAACTTTCGCGTTCCATTTAGAACGAGTTTTAACGAAAATGACTTAGTTAATATGGGTATCCTAGTCGTAGTGGCAATACCTGAGGTTAGACATACCTTCTCATAGCCGACGTTACGGCCGAGTTTAACTTTGTTTTTTTTTTCTATAATGGACCGTGTAACACTACATCAGTGACCGCACGGAGAAAAAAATCTAGTTTAATGAACCACAATATTGTTAATTGAACTATTTTTTTGTAAAATATGCTACAGCTATCTATTTATTTGACTTTACTAGAAAATTCTAGTAATAGTTATCAGAATATAGGTAATTTGAACATAATGGTGGCTCATAGCATTAACGTTTCTGTTTGGTGTATATAATCAGTTTTGTAGAAATTATATACTTACAATAAAAAAGCGCGATGACGCAGTGGTCAACGCGCCCAGTCTGCGGTTGCTAAGGTTAAGCAACTTTCGCAAAGGCCGGTCATCGGATGGGTGACCATGTGACCACGTGCTTCGGAAGGCACCTAGATCCAAGTTACACGTGATCCAAATTTATCCAAATTAAATTCAAACAACAAGTCAAAAATCAAGCCCCCTACTTGTATACCGGTAAACATTAGAGAGCGATTGATGACACAATGCCATCTCGTATCAAACAGACAGATGGAGTAAACTTAACCATTTTTAGATACCACAGCTCGGAATTTGTATTTTTGTCTTAACAATTATAAAATGTACTCTAAAATAGGCGTCGTGTATTGTTTATAAACATAATAATTTTCAATTTTCGTAAATGTAACTTAATGTTGTTTATTTAAACTTAGATTATTCAGTAAGAAGTTTTGTTCAAATAAACATAAAAACATTAAATAAGCTACTGAAAACTAAACTCATAAAAACTATATCTTTTACTATTTATAAATAAAAAAATTGCCCTAGATCATCCCCATCAGGCAGGAAGCTAGCAGTATTGCCTCTTTGGATAGCGAGGCTTATTCGCTGTCCCAGTTTAGATTATAATTTAACATACGATGTGGCATATTTTTACGTTATTTTAAATTTGTACAACTTGGTAACGGCATATAATTTTGTAAATGTCGTTACTTATATTAAAGTTGTGGAGTTTCTTGCGCCCATTCTTCTCCACAGCTGAAAAATAGACGTCCTGAATGGGTAATATGTAGGTAAAAATTTTTCGAACGATTCAGAAGTACTTTTCTAAAGTTTAATTGAATAAAAAAATTGACTTTGACTTTGACTTTGGTAATTTATTTGAAATATATTTTGTTCGGGCGACAACTGTTACACTAGTAACAGTGTTTACTGCAAACTCGCTGGGAACGTCCCGCCTGCACGCTGTTGTTTTGACACCGGGCAAAACAACTTCCACAAAGAAACACCCAAATCGATGAATCCGTGGGATTCTTGGCGGTACTGTGTGCAACACAATCAAAAAGTTTGGGCGAAATAACGATAACAGACGAACATCACTCACTACTGTCGGCAAAACAATTTGGTGCTTTATTATTTTCACATTACAACAAAGTGACAACAACAACCTTACTGAGGTCATCCGCTTCATTGTATTTTTTTGTTTCTAACACAACCATGCCAATGCTTAGTAGAAGTGTCAAAACTTTCTGATGTAATTTTGATTTATTTGATTTTGAAAATGAAAAACTATATAAAATAAAATTCCATAATGTTTATACGAGTAATGGATGGTAGGCATCATGATGATAGGTAGGAAAAGATTTAATTAAAATAAATTATCATGATTTAATTAATATAAATTCCATAAATTGTCAAAATCCGTCGAAACATTTCAAATTATACACAAATGTTGTTACAAAACATTCTTAGTCAACGTCTAGAAATGTCGGCGTTTGACAAAAATAAATAAACTATTCATTTGGCGAGTAACAATCCGTGCAAAAGAGCACAAAAACACGAAATGCATTGTTACGCAAGACTGCGGTGCGGATGCAGATGCGCGGCGCCCGCCGCCGCACGCCGGCGCTCGCTTAGCACGCTTAGCACGCGGCCGCAGGTAGGGAGAGCCCAGGAGTTAAGGCGACTAGCTATCTGAATTGATCGTTTTTGGAGGCGAACTGCTCTTAAACTAACCGGCAAAAAATTCCACAAAAAATATATTTGACGTCTTGATATATGGTCTATAATCTGTACATTTGAAAAGTTTGAGGGATATTAAATACTGTAAAAAAAAAATTTTTGAAAAGAGGCTATTTTTAACTTTAATTTCCGAACTACTCCTAAACTACAAGTGATATGTTTATGGTTATTATTAGACCATAATGGTAATTATTTTTTCTAAAAACTGTACATTTTGTATTTTAAAATAATTATTCGTTTTGCCAAAATTATTTTTTTACCAATCGCCCAACAAACCACCATGCACGGGCGACGAGAATCAGTGTAACGCTGACGTTCGAAGGGGAAGGCCGCGCGCTGCGTTGCCGCCATCCACGTGGAACGCGAAATTAAAAATTCGATTGCCAAGGTGCCTACACTTCTATTAAATGCGGGACACGCTTCCTTAGTGCAAGTCACGTAACTTACTTTTATGTGCGAAAAGACGCTTTTTCTGCTTATTTATAACAATAATATTCCTAGTTAGAATTTTGTCTAAGTTTTAGTTTCCCAAGTGAACATTTTATTCTGCTGTGTGCCTGGTACTTTTGTTTGCGAAAAGACGCTATTTATTATAAGAACAATTAATTTAGTCGTTTGTCTTTAGTTTTAGTTGAACAATTATTGTACATACCGTGTGAATATTTTATTAAGCTGTGTTGTGTTTGTGACTTTGAAGAGCAATGCCACCAAGAAAGAAAGCTGCAAAAAGTCGGGCAATGAAGGCCCTGAAAATGCAAGAAGTACTGTAAGTAAAATGCAATGTACCTACTTATTGCCCAATTCTACAAAATTCACTATTTTTCTAGGTACAATCGAAAAGACATCAAGCGTGACAGTTGCACTAGTATATGAAAACCGCTCTTATTACATGTGGAATAAGAACGCTTTCAAGGTCAACATTATAACTTTGTAAAGACTGCCTGCCACACATCAAATGTAACTTTGACTTTGAGAGCGGCCTTATTTCGCACGAAATAAAAGCGGGTAGTTGCACTACGCAACTGCACAAAATAAATAGTAGACACATAGGCACAAGCGCGCGTACAGGGATCTCTGTATGGTTTAGTATGAGCAGCACGGGGCTGGGCGCTCTTGGTGATGCTCGTAGGTATTTTTTTATTTTGTATGAATTTCGTGTTTCGTAAAAAAATGAGTCGATTTTGCATAAGCTACTACTGTGCATTTGGACATAAATACTTAACTAAAATATCAATTTTCTACGTAGTAGGGTAGAAAGGTAATAAATAAGTATTTTCAATGTTTACTTTTACCGTGGCATTTTGTTTCAGAAAATCAAGGAAAAGAAAAGTCGAAGAACAAAGCACGTGTGTAGATTGCAGTAATACTGAGTAAATAATTTTGTAATAATTCCCGCATTGTTTGTGACAGATATTAATTGGTTTGGCCTTATGCTACTACTCAATCGAATATAATTTTAATACAGGTTACTTTCTTGCAGTTGGAGTGTTTTGCCAAGTCAATCACGCCAGGACCAACGTCATGAGCTGTTATCGAAAAGCACAAGTTTCCAGGTAATAAACGAAAGCGTGAAACAAGTTCAAGTACGAGTATATAACTTTTTTCTCAAAATGGCGATCGGCTTCTATGCCAGTTTTTTTTTTTAAATTAACTATTTGTTTTAGAGTGAAACTGATGAAATATTATTACTAGACCCATATTTTACAAAAGCATCTGACATGACTGTTACTGTAACTGTTGCTAATGAAAATCGCAATAATGCAAATTCAGTTCAGGTAGTTATTTTTATATTTTTTGTGCTACAAACTATAACTAATTTTATGTCGGAAAACTATGCCAATCTTTATACAAAAACTCTGCTACAATTGTTTCAGACCAAAACTGAATCATCTGACACGACTACTGTTGCTAATGAAAATCAGAACGAAGCAAATTTAAATCAGGTAATTTTCCTTTGATATGTCTACATTACCTATACACATACATATACCCTAAACCTCCAACCACATCTACAACTACACATACCCTACACTTACAAGTACACCTATACGTCTACCTACACCTACACACTTTTTTCATATATAAGATGTAATTTAGTTGAATTGAGTGTTTATTATTACTTTTTACATTTGCAATGCTATTTATTTTACAATTATATTTAATTAAATAGTAGAAAAAAGTGATTTGTCTTCCAAATAGCTTCGGCAGGAATCGAAACTGCAGGAGTCTGGGTTACTGCTCTGACCGCTGAGCTACGGAGGCGTCAGAAGACATGTTTTTTAGAACGATTCTTACGCTCTGTATGCCAGCATTTATTTCATCGAAGTTTATAAAACATCCCTAATGCCAGATATGGTGGGTAGGGGCCATCAAACTAAACAACTTTTACTATGGGACCAACTCTGAAATCGCGAAAAAAAAATCAGCTGTTTCATACATTTTGATATTTTTGTCATTAATTTTTGTATAAAACAGCTGTTTTTTTCGCGATTTCAAAGTTGGTCCCTAAGTGAAAGTTGTTCAGTTTGATGGTCCCTATCTACCATATTCGACATTAGGGGTATTTTGTAACACGTTGTATATGTTTAAATCTTTTGTTTTAGCTTAAAATGTCATCAACTTCAAAGGAAACTGAGAGGACCCGCTTTGATGGTAGAAGAGTTATAAACATCGAGCATTTCTTCAACAAATTAAAAGAAATTTCTGATCATGGTCCTATGAACTGTGGTCTAGGATGTATAGAAATTGTTGCAGAACGACAAGTGGGACTGTTTTCAAAATTTACGCTTAAATGTAAGTTATGTAACGTGAAATTTTTTATCGAATCTGATTCTCCAAATGATATGTATATAAATCATTCGGCTGTAGCTGGAATAATTGCTATTGGCGGTGGTCACTGGCAACTTCAAGAACTTTCAGCCGCTTTAGATCTTCCGCTGATGACGCCTAAATTATATCAAAAGTGCCATTCAAAAATATCAAGAGAATTTGAAAAAAAAGCACTTGATTTAATGAATGAGGCTGCAAAAAAAGAAAGAGATATGGCAATTGCCGACAGGAGAGTCGATAAAAATGGGATTCCCATAATTGACGTGATTGTGGATGGCTGTTGGAGCAAAAGAACGTACAAAAAGAATTATTCAGCTTTGTCTGGGGCAGCTGCCATAATTGGTAAAAGGACCGGTGAAATATTGTTCTTAGGTGTACGAAATAAATACTGTTGTATCTGTGAACGAGCTGAGAAAAAGAAAATTGAGTCTAAAACACATGTGTGCTATAAAAATTACAATGGTCCGTCTACAGGCATGGAATCTGATATTCTGCTAGAGGGTTTCAAATCATCACTAGAAATGCATGGTCTGATATACGGTAGAATGATTTCTGATGGTGATTCCAACACTTATTCAAAATTATTGAAAAGTCGTCCGTATGATGGTCTCACGATAGAAAAAATCGAGTGCAGAAATCATGTTCTCAGGAACTTGTGCAACAAATTGGTCCAGCTTCAAACAGACACAAAATACCCATTGCAATATCGAAAGCAAGTGACACAGAAAAAAATAATGATTCTCAGAAAGACGGTACGCAAAATCATAAAGGTGTATAAAAATGAGTCTGAATCAGAGAGAAAGCATAATATTGAGCCGTTCTACAACGATCTTCTTTTGGCTCATTTACATGCTTTTGGCGACCACAGTCGGTGCAAAGCAAGCTTTTGTACTGAGAAAAATAATTCAGACCAGAGTTCAGAAGCCGATCAAAATTTTTTTACGAGTACTCTCTGGAGTAGAATTTGTTTCATCATGTCTAATGTTGCTTCACATGCACCAAGCTTAATACATGATGTGGACAGTAATTCAGTGGAGAGATTTAACAGCATTGTAGCGAAACTTGTTGGAGGAAAAAGAACGAATTTGAGCCTCAAAGGTTCTTACCAGACCAGGTGCCACGCTGCCTTGGTTTCATTTAATTCGCACAAAATGATGTCCACCCTCTACAAATCTATTCAGGGTCGTAGTCCTAGAGGCAAAATAAAACTTTTAGAAAAGAGACGATTGTATAGCATGCAATTTGGGAGAAAAGTGACTCGAAAAAAAAACAGATTACTATTTACAAAAGGAAAAGGAAGTGACGCAAATTACAGTGAAAAATGTGAAAAGCCGGACATGCAGCCAGAAATATTGGAGAAAGAAAAACAAACTTTTTTAAATACTTTGAATCGGAGCGAAGAAGAAAGAGACAAAATCCAGAAGGAAACTGTACTGCAGAGTTCGTGCAGTGAGTGGATGGAGATAAGACGGACAATTTTGACAGCTTCTAACTTTGGAAGAGTAATAAAGAGTCGCGAAGATGTCAGTTGCGCCAATCTCGTAAGGGATATATTGTATAAGGATTGTATATCACATGTAAAATCAATTAAGCATGGAAGAAACAATGAAAAGCCAGCTTTAGAACAGTTGAAAATTCAAGAAAATATTGTTATAAAACCATGTGGGTTATTCATAGACAAAGAAATACCCTTCCTAGGAGCTTCTCCTGATGGTGTTGTAGGCGAAGATATGATCGTCGAAATTAAATGTCCTTTCACTGCGTATAAAATGGGTAGTATCAGTAAAGCTATAGAAGAAAAAAAGTTAACATTTTATAAAACGCAGGAAGACGGTAGCTTGCAAATTAATAAAAACCACAACTGGTATTTCCAGATACAGGGACAACTCCATATAGCTAATAAATCAAAGTGCCTCTTAGGTATCTGGTGTAATGAAAACGAACCCTTAAAAACCGAAATCATTCTAAAAGATGACCATTTCTGGGACAATAAAATGGTAAACAAACTAAAAAAATTTTATCTGAATTGTTTATTACCCGAATTGGTGGACCCAAGACAATCCAGAAACATGCAAATAAGGGATCCTGAATATATAGAAAAAGCTATAAAAGAAAAAGAAAAAAAGAAAGAGTCTAGGGAAAGAAAAGTTGCATCGAAGAGAAATTGTAATGAAAACGAAAATACACCTATGGAAAATAATCAGGGAACGAGCTATAATGAAGACATTCAAGAAATAAATAAAAAAAGCGAAGGATAAAAGACGAAGAAGAAAAAAATCACAATACAGAATTTGTTAATCCTTTATATGAAAGGTGTTTAAATTTTTCAGAATTTTAATATTATTTAATATTTGTGAAAAAATAAATAAAAAAGTACTTTTTATTCTTGACTTTTCTTTTTTCTTTTCTTATAATATACAATATGGCAGGCAGACATTAGTTTTTGAGAAAATCGTGAATTTGAAATAGGTATGTTTCATTATGTATACCTATTACTTGAAATAATCATTTGACTGCACACTTGACTCAATAGGTAATGTCAGCCGGAGGTCGCGAGTTCCATTCCCACCCTGGGACAAAAATTTGTATGTATGAACATGTTTGTTGGTCCCCTGAGTCTAGGTGAATGGGGAATGTCCGAAAAAATAAAATTGGCTGATTTTTTTTATAGGTAGGAATAAAGCCCCTTAGTATCTAATAGAAAAAAGTTTCAGTATTTTCGTTTGCTTGAAAAATTAAAGTCTCTTTGACTTCACAAATACACGAAAATAACAGCAGAATGGAGATTATACCTTTGCCACCACCTGCTACAACCACAACATGGTATTAAAAAAAGTTTCAATACAAAATGTCAAACCTTTTTTAATACGTGTTGTGGTTGTGGCAGTTAGCGGCAAAGGTATAATCTCCATTCTGCTGTTACTTTCGTACATATGCGAAGTCGAAGGGACTTAAATTTTTTCATGCAACCGAAAATTCTAGAACTTTTTTCTATTACTAAGATACCAATAAAAAAATACTCAGCCGATTTGATTTTTTTCGGACATTCCCCATTAGCTTTTTTAAGTTGACAGGTAGTTTCCATACCTAGCCAGTATGGCCCTTTTCGTACTTCGACGGGTTTGCCGAGCTTCAATTTAAAGCGGATAAATTGAAATAAGGAATTTTGTATTGTATAAATTTAAAAAAAACCTTGCAGGTACCCATAATTCGTTATTCCCAAAAAAATAAAAATGACGTACACCCTACAGTGATGTTTCGATGCAAGGTAACTGCGGGTGGCGGGGCGCGAAACACTTGGCCACGCCCGAACGCTCAAGGCCATTGGCGCTCATATGGGCCTTAAGCTTACTACATACCGCGCTCCATCGCAGCAACGCCCACATAGGCCCTCTCACGGACACTGAATCTCGGACCATCTCAAACCAGTCCGAGCACACATGCTGCGAGACTCCGTGTCCCTGAGAGGTTGTCTGCGTGCGTTGCTCGAATGCGTTTGTAAGAAGCTTACCTTCTGCAGTCATATTTTGTGATGCGGTGGCGGTGGCGGTGGCTTGCTCATCATGCAGCGTCGTTAGGTTGAGGAGAACGCTTCATCGTCAGCTTCGTTTTGTTATGTTCCTATTTTTGTTATACTGAACTTAAGAGCGCTGACGTAAGCTCTACTTTTGCTTTACTCTCAAGAACATTAGCACGGAGTCAGGGGTTAATCCGCGGTACGTCCTTAATGTTCTGTTTACCTCTGAAATATTCAGCGAAAGCAAAGGAAAGGAAGTGCCGTTTTAGTGCAGAGAGGTTTTTAATGGAATTCCCGTAGTCTGATTTTCAAAATCAGACTAGTAACACACTATTGAGACGTTACTAAATTAATAAACACAGCTGATCAAAATCAAGATAAATCCTCTTATGACCGACCACCCCACCATGCCGCACAAGACGATCGCGCAATTAATTCGCTTCGCACATCATTACAGTAAATAAATCATTTCCGATCATCAACTCCGATACACATCGACAGGTCTACACAGCTTACAGCGGCACCAAGTTATTGAATAAAAATGGTCACGCACCATCAACGCGGCTTACTACAATGTAGTGTCTGCGCTAACAATCATGCTTATTAGGCAATTTTATGATAAACCTGTTCTACTAACACCGCGTTTATTACATGTGTAAGGAGCAAATACTTTTTTGTCAATTTATGCTTTTTTTTTAATCTTTTGATGCATGGAATAAATATACGAATGCAATTAGGCTTCCGTCTGAAAATCAGCGTCTTGGCGATGGCTTTGCTAAAGCCGTAACACATGCTGAGCCAGAGACTTTTCTCCACAGTTTCACTGCTCATCTTAATATCTATAAGCTTTTTTTTGTAACCCTTCTCTATGTTACAGTGTGCAAATTAAATTATTTGAATTGATTTAAATTTTTCTATAAACTGTCTACACTCTTTTGTTTCGCTTTCACTTTTTATTGTGGTTCTGCTGTTTGGCTTGGTATGTTTTTCTTATCTTTAATTATTTATTAGATTAATATATTTAACTTTGCTTCCCCCTTTCTTTTTAAACAATACACAACTATTTCTCTTGCGCCTCCGTTACATCATGTTTAGTGTGGCATTGGGAAGTTTGTTATGAGTTCCTCAATGACACATTTCTTACTTAGTTCTTTTTAAATGACTGAAATTTATAGAAACCTTTTTGCGCAATATATAACTTTGGAGGGTGAGGATTGTGACGAAAACAATAAAAAACATCATATGCCCTAACGCGGGCTAGACCTCGGGAATGAGACCAAACCCCTGATCAGCCAGTACCTGTGCTGCCCACTTTCTCCCACGCCCTGGAGCGGTGCCAAAGTAGCCGTAATGCATAATGAAATTGGCCGTAAATCCGGGGTGGCAGACGTGACCCAACTTCATTAGACGGCGTCCGACGGGACAAAGCGACGGCCACATTAAAAATATGATAAATGTAACACGCGTACTGTGGGGATAAGGAATAAACTGTCCCTGTATTTGTTCCCTTACAATTTTGAGATTTATGAAATCACGTAATTTTTTTTTTCTATATTTACTTACTTGCATACTTATTTCCTTTATTACCTGTTCTCATAAGTCATGCATATTAATTTATTGTACTAACTAAGGAACGGGAACATGCGTGTACCCAAGCCTGAAGCCAACTGCACAGACTCCATCTATCACAAAGTGTCAGATCTTGTTTTTTGTCATAAACTGATGTGTGATGAGTTTATATTTTAATAAATTGCTTACAATTAGCCTTCTTTCAAACTTAAATAGTAGCAAGAACCTTATTACTCTTTCTCCATAATAACCTGTCGACATGGGTCAGCGGTCAGCGAGTGCGCGCTGCAATAATAGTTGCGTTGCCAAAGCATATCACCTTTAGCCACAATGATGTAGCTAAATTACTTATCCTTTGTGCGTCATGACATTCGGTAATACACATATTGTTATTACATAACTTCAATGAAACGTTGTTCATCAAAAATTTGATCAAAATCCTTGTATACGTTGTAGCGTCGATAAGAACAGACTCATAATACCTTATGCAACATGTACATCTCCCCTTGCTTTGCATACTAATGCTAAAGGATAACATTTTGAATTCATATGCAAATAATTCATTGATAGAAGGGGTGAGCAGCCACCCCGCACGCCGGTGGTGGGGCGCGACCTTTGAAGTTGATCTAACATGTTGGAAGACCGCTCAATACTTATCACTAGTTTTAGCGTAACACAATAGATAATAAGAAAAAGTTATCATACTTTGTATATTTAACAAATTATTTACCTACCTATTCTACATAACTATTATGTAATACACTTTACATACCTTCAGCATAAAATCCAAAACTAAGAAAAAGTAGCTTATTTTCGTTGTTTTAAATACAAACAACGTTGCACTTATAGCTATTTTATTCTATGCAACGTCCATTTTAAATTAATAACCAACATACACAAAATACTAAATAAGAATTCAAAGATAATTGTCACACACACACACACACACACACACACACACACACACACACACACACACACACACAATACACAATTGTAAATTGGGGAGTCTACTCTTCCACAGCAAGAAAAGCATAATTATGTACGTGGCGCTGCGTCGCGCGTCACAGTTCGACAGGAACCATTAATCGACATATTTTTCCTTTTATCATTAAAAATAGGGATCAGCAACTAATTTTAGTAAAGACTAGCCAAAGGGCAGACAATAGTTCATCAGTTCATCTGTTTCCTAGCTATCATACCGAAAAATTTATATAAAAATCTGTGTTATTTTCTGACTAGGAAAATAGTGTCAAACATTGGTCTTCAAGTGTCGAACACTGGTGCCACTGCCGACGCTACTTGCCAGGATGTCACACACACGATACTGCAAAGTAAAACATTAAATTAAGAACACTTTAATCAATCTTTATTATTATAACTTTTATTTAAATAAATCACAAATTACTAGGAAAATTCAACGAGTCTTCTAGGGCCTTGTCGGTAGCTCAGCGGTCGGAGAATTGGACCGGTTAACTGTATTTACGCAAACTGCTTTTGATAATGAATATATTTTCTTTAATTTCAACTTTTTCAACTTAGTAAAGGTACAACATTAGCAAACACTTCCTTTTAAAACATTTATCCTGTTACAACTAACACGGCAAACATGTATCTTTCAACGACGACTTATACTATCTTCCAATTACGCCCGTGCAAAGCCTTCACATAAGTAGACTAAGCTCCTGACCTGATTTTCCGCACCAGCAGCCCTAGCTGTGCCGTAGTCACCCCGGCACAAAGCCCTCATCAATCTTCGGCCCACGGAGAAAGTTCTTGGTTCGATACTTTTTTTGCGGTCTTAGAACGCCCAAATCGGTCACTTATCGCAATTCAACTGTAAAAGCAATCGTTTTTACTTTTCGTTTGAAGTATTGTTACCACCCTAAAACTCGTAATTATTGAAAACTCTTTTTAGTATTTTGTGTTGGTTATATAAAAAACTAGCAGTTTGCCCGTGACCTTGTCCACGTCGATAACAAAAGTAAAGCAGCCAAAAAGCGTCTATCTTCAGATTTTAAAAAGAAATATTTTTTTATCAAATTTGAATATAGCTTATGTTACCCACAAAGTATATAGCATTCTATCAGCGAATGAATTTTTATAATTGGACATGTAGTTTCAGAGATTAGCCCCGACATGTAAACAACAAAGAAAGTCACAAACTTTACCTCTTTATTAATAGTATAGACTAGATAACAACTTCCAGATCACCTACAAAGACCTACAAAGCTCTATCACTACAACGAATGACAAACCAGTAAAGTTCATATCTGGTAAAATGTCGTTGTTTATCATTCGGACCTCATTGGGTTTCGCAAAGACGTAACGTCTATTAAAATATGAATACTCTAAACTAGCAATTAAAGCGTCATCAGAGACCTCTCGCGTATTTGTCCCATAACGTTACGTGTGAGTTACAAGCGTAGTAAACGTTTGTATTGTAACATCGCAACACATCGTTCGCGAGTCGTAACACCGGCCGCCAATAAAAATACCGATCAAACAATTGACTGTCGATGACACAACGGTGCGTGGAGAGCACTAAGAAGGTCAATGTCGCGATTCCGCGTTACCTCACCGGGCCGGCACCGGCATCGGCATCATCGGCGCTCATCCCGCCTTATAGGCTTCGTAATGACCTTTCGGTTTTCTTTTTTCACAGATTAAGCAACTGCGCGCGCGCAAGTAACGTAAATGGGCCATTCCGCTAATTGCGCTCTGCCGTTTGTGTGTCGTGATGTTTGTGTTTCCCTAAGCTGTCGGCAATGTCGGCCAGCAACAATGGACTCGCTCCGGCCTACGGCGAAAGGCTTTAGGTACATCACTCGGTATTTGTATTGCATAAGTAGTTTCGGTTTCTAATATGATTGATTACTTAGTTAATAGTTTGTAGGCACTGTTTATGCAATTTTCTTTACGTTTAAGCTTGTATTTATAACTCTTATTTGCATACGCAAAAATCATAGTCATCTCATTTTTTGTGGTAAGCATGGGACATCTGAATGGAGTGATTAATCAATCATAATTAATGGATGGTTTTGCATACGGCGCGTCGTCGCCGCTCCGTTGCTAATTGATTTGCACCTCGGCCGTCGCGGCCGTCTCCTGTACAATGTGATTTGTCCGATTACTAAGCTTATATAGTTTTGCAACAATCTTCTTCAAGTCTTACTAGTTAGAAGTACAAAGCAACATATTCTGATTGTTTTGAAACTACTGAAGATACTATACAAACACCCAGTTGCAAAATAAAGTCAAGTTTCATTG
This sequence comes from Eudonia mercurella, assembly GCA_963082485.1. NCBI lineage: Eukaryota > Metazoa > Arthropoda > Insecta > Lepidoptera > Crambidae > Eudonia > Eudonia mercurella. The sequence continues at coordinate 67,317 of OY720031.1, read as the reverse complement.
ACATAAAATTGTGTTTGACAATAAATGAGCGCGCGGCCCTTGCGTAGGCGCTGACGCTCCAACCACTCAGCCTACGGGTGTTATAACACCAGCATCTTTGATTTATCCCAACTTCGATCTTTGCACTTTACCTTTCTCTGTCCTTCAAACCTGGTATAAGAGTGCTCTATCGAGTGGAAGCGCGCGCATTATATTCACATTTTTTTTCTCTTTGAACTCAAATTTAGCTTGTTGAGATGGGTGATCTTTCCTATGTAGTGTGTGTATGTAGTTTGTTACCCAACGGTTGGTGCGGCATGTATCACAGTCGAATGTCGATGTAAATCAAGCTATAAAATATGTGACTGCCCCATAGTGCGACGTTTAAGTTTAATTGGCAACATAACTCTAACCACTTTAGTGGAGTCGCATTTAATTTATGGCAATTGAAGCTAGAAATACATCTTTATATATATAAATCTTCTGTGCCTGTGTATGTTATTGAACTCCTTCTAAACGGCTAGACCGATTTGGATGAAATTTTCTGTGTGTCTTCAAGTGGATTCAAGAGTGGTTTAGATTTTCAATTGGACCCGGTATGTGGCGCTGCTATAGCGGTCCATCATGGGATACGGGTGTTCTTAAGCGGACGAATGATTTATTTGTTTTGTTGTCATGGAAACTGTCATAGCGGTACGAAGTCCGCCGGTCAGTTAGTACTATATGAACAAATTTATCTCAAAAAACTAGAGAAATTCCCACCGTATTTTCATGGAAGTCTTAAGAATCCTACAATGTCGCTCTCTCGTCTCGCCTCCCGCAATTAATTGCGCGCGTAATCGGCTTACGCGCGCAAAACCTGCCCCAATCCCATTCATCGGCTCTTAATATCTGAATCATACGGCTGCGCTTGCCTTTATGCACCTAACAATGGCATGGCAATAACACGGTCTCATACAAAGCTACACGCACAAAATAAAATTAATATTCCAGCAACTATACCAATTAACTTAGAGCATCTTTTGCACAGTGGATACTAAACAACAACAACATACAAAAATATCTATTTCCAAGATCCAGGTGCTAAAATATAAAAGTTTATGAATAGGATCATAAACTTTTATATATATAGATATGTTCATGCATACAAAAGTTTAAAAATTCTTATAATAGTGTAAATAAAAATATTTCAAAGTCATTTTTTTATTTAAAAGTTTATAAATTTTTATTGTCTAAGCGCGTTGAAGTCTTTTGTTGGTTTATTAACATTAGTGGCTGATAATGCAAAAAGTCAACCGTTTTTGTTCAAGTTTAGTTTTTTGGTCATTATTCGACCAACTGCTGATGCGTTTTGGGTAATAGACGTAGAACGATATTTTAGTTATGATAACTAGTATTCGCCAAATGCTTATATTGATGTGATAACAAATGTGTTCGAATCTGTATATAAATTATTTATTGATGACGTGTGTGTCTTTTATTACATGTATAACTTTTAAAGATACAGAGACTGACACATACAGGAAAACCTCTGGATGTTGGGTTGCCACGAAATTTTTTTAAGAAACAACCTTTCCATAGTTACAGCTAGACACTTACTTTTTATTCGAGATATGGCAAAAGTTATCATGGAATATTTTATGGGGCCTGCCGAGGTTTCCCTCTCCTAGTAGCAAACTGACCCATTGGGATATTTCGAGCGAATCATGAAGTACTAAAACTTATTAGGAAAATTACGCAAATCTAGCAATTCTTCTAGGTAAATAAAATTAAAGGTTTTTCTTAGAAATTAACATGAATTTAATCATAACATCCGTTTTTTTAAACGAATGTTACTTTACTTAATAAAAAGCATAATATTCACTCATATTAACATGTGAAATGCGAATAACTTAAATACCGGTAGTATTTACCACCACCATCACGTGTCACTACAACAACTACGCTTAGTTACAATAATATTAAACTCTAGTACAGGGCTTAAGCCAATTAAATCGTATATTATTATGAACCTTTTCTATTCACGTTAAGGAAACGATTTCACACTAACAGAATGCCGTCAATTCATTTTTTTACATTAATAATTTGTATATTTCTCTTTTACTCCTTAAGGGGGTGCAGCGCGGACGCAAAACTGCGAATTTCAAGTTTCTTTAAGATAGCGAGCGAGCGGCGCGTGGCAGCGGTGTGACAACGGCGCACGACTTCGAATACGCACGCACACTAATATCCGTACAGAGTAGGCTGGTGATTTAATTAGAACAATGTTTACTTCGTAAGATAATAGGCGTTTGGGTAAAAAATAATAAAAGTCTTAATATTTTCATAATCATATTTTTTAATTGAAAAATAAGACAACAGCGGCCTGCGGAATATCAATACAAACATTTTGATGTCGGATCATTGTTTCATTTGTGCTATATTTACAAAGTTTCTGAAGAAATAAGTTTTTAGATATTATTACTTTTACGTATTGTTTATGCAGTTTCTGGGTATTTGTTTCAAATTCCAAGACAACCATGGCCTTGTGAAAAGATCAAGCTAACCTACACTAGTCCTTTTTAATGTGATGACCTATTCAGCGCCTAGCACCAGTGACTTAAAAACACGTAAATTTTCGAAATTCCGCGCGGCACCCCCTTTAGAAATTAAATTTAATTAATTAATTTAACAAATTACATTACAAGGTCCTAAAAAGTTACACGGATATTACGCAACTTACATAACGTGAAAACCTCAAAGACCGTCATGGAGGTAACTTTTATCTCCGCGATCACAATGCGATAGTTTGGCAGACAATCGATACTGCATGCCGCTCGTGTCGGGCAAATGTAGTGCACAGATTTTGTGGGTCGCGCACAAAGCCTCTGGGTCACAGTTCACTCGCACCGCCTTCTCGGAACCTTTACGTAACAACGGCAAACGCGCTGTCCGCCGTACATCAACGGATCACATACAAACCACTCCGAACTGATACTTGAAGAACAATCGATGGATGTTGTGCACTTCGTTTACGGCCGAGAAGGCCTGAACACTCTTACTTTCTCTGTGGGAAACGAAACCACATGACGACTAGTTATGTCACTGCGCATTATTCAAATTTTATGCGATTTGATATAATGTCGATGCGAACGTAATCCGGCCGAGACGCAGGCGCTCGCGCACGAGACCACATCCATGCGTAATGGACACCGTTTAGCTCATTGTCGAAATGTTTTGCTCTTATTGCTTACTATCCGGAACATTTAACTGCTACCTGAGATTGTTATTTTTTCACTTATTATGCGGTTATACCCTTCACCAACCTATAAAGGGCCCAGTAGTGCTGGTTTTTCACTTGAACAATAGCGTAAGAAACCACAATAAACTGGGCAAGGGCTATTTCTTTCTCCCATGATTACTTATGGTTCAAGTAGATTATTATTAGATTTAATTTCGGAAAGAATCCTAATAAAATTATATTACAGTTTTTTTACAATTAAAGTACATTTCTGGCGCACACAACGAAATCTATGTCCATCCGTATTTGGTAAGTATTTGTCATTTTAATTATCCCTTGAATATTTATGAAGCTTTTTCAACAAGCTTTTATATATATTTATGGATATTTTTTTTATTTTTCAAAGAAATGTATGTACAGAACTGCATTAGTCATTGTGCGGATGATTGGCAACAACCATTGCTCATATATGTCGCTTGATTGCAATGGCCTCCAGCCGGGCTGCTGCTCCGCGACCTCGGTAATGACTCTTACGCAACTCGGGAGAAATGGGCGGGAAAAACGGCGCATTTGAGTGATCTTATATTGGAAAGTGTTACTGTTGCATTGTGCGCGGGTTCCGCCCGCCTCGCTTCCTCGCTCGTTGCAAAAACGTCCATTATAATTCACTTTTGCGTGAACAATGCCTGTGAATGTTAGAAGAACCGCGCATGTTCAAAACTAATTTACAGATTAATCTTCGCTGATGAACTGCCTAATTGTCTGAGTAACGTTTCCGTTGCCGGATGTGGCGCGCTCGCGGTGGGTCCCATGCGCTGATCGTGAGTTCGTTTTGCACAATTTCGGAACAATGTGCGGCTCGGTGAGTTGCGCAGGAGCATTGTGGCCGTTCCCATGGTAACCAGTTCCCGTGAGACTGGTCCTTCTGCCTATCTATCTGAAGACATATACTTCAGAGAGATACTTTAACTTGATGTTGATTACTGGACTGGAATAATTTAATTATTTATTTAGTGACCCAAAAAACAAATTTAACATACAAAGTATCATGGTACCAAATAGGCACTCAGCAACAGTGAATGAATATAGTGTTATACTCGTATCCAGAAGTAATATCGGATTTGCTTTATCAATGACCGGAACTCGTGATGCGGTTATCTCCGTATGCGCGCGTGCGGTTTATCGCGTCTTGGTGTGTCGTCAAACAAAATAAGGAGACGGAAGAAGGTAAGCTTATATATATACATACCGCGCTCGAGCAACGTACTCATAGACCCTCTCATAGACACGGAATCTCGGAACAGCTCGAACCAGTCCGAGCGCAGCTGTTGCGAGATTACGTGTCCGTGATAGGTTGTCTATCGCGTTTGTATGAAGCTTGCATTCTGCAGTCTCCTTATATCGTGGTCGTAATGTATCGTGATGTGTCGTTATGTGTCGTGTGATGTGTCGTTTGTGACGAGCGTTGCGCAACGTTGCTGGCCACAGTCATGAGAAGCGTTACGTCTCGCAGCAGAGACCCGCTGGATTCCGCAGCCTGCCGCCAAAATGCGAAAATGCGACCTGCTATTCGTCAATGAATCGATAACTTTTTTGCTAATCTACAGTTGATGGTAACATTTGATCAATTGAGATGTTATTAGCAGTTTAATTAGAAAGAGTGCGTACAACGCCAACACAATAGAATTAACCTTGTTGACTTCTTTGTTGTATTTCAACGCATCAGTTTATCATTTAGATTTCTAACTTTATTTGTTTATTTTTCAACATTGCTTTGTCACGCTATGCGTCGGCAATAGTACGAGTACATGCTCTGTACACTTATTTGATTACCTTAAAACATGTACTTAGAAAATTACGTACATAATAATAAAAGCCCTTGAGATAACGTAATCAAATTAAATTCGAAACAATAGCTTCAATTATTTATAAAACAATTTGTAACACTTGTTTTCCTATCAAAACTAGTGTGTCGGTGTAACAATGGGACGGATGGAACGGACGGGTGGCGGCGCGGCGCGAGGCCTCGCCAGTTACCTAACTCAGTTAAACAAATAGCTTTTATTAAATTAGCGGTAGAAATATTACAAACCCAACGTTTTAAAGTTAAATATCATTCAATAGAATGATTTTATTGTTAAAATTTTGACGTCTTTAAAGACACTGAAGATACTAACTATTGCTATTGGTGCTGGGAAATTAAGAAAAGTTTAAAAATAAATAAACATCAAATTTTTTTATTCCATTTTAGTGGCACCAAGTTTGAAGCATTATGTTAAAATTATTATTTCTTAAAATAGAAGTCGAAAATATTAAAATTAAGATAAAGATTGAATATTATTTTATAGTATTAAAATTCAAAATTCAAAATATATATCTAATATAATAATAATAAAAATATAAACTCGCTTACTAATATAGTTCTTGAGGAGCTCGATGGCGCAGTGGTTAACGCGCCCGGTCTGCGAGTGCTGAAGTTAAGCAACTTTCCTAAAGGCCGGTCATCGGATGGGTGACCAAAAATTTATCATCTCGAGCTCCTCCGTGCTTCGGAAGGCACGTTAAGCCGTTGGTCCCGGCTGCATTAGCAGTCGTTAACAACCACCAATCCGCACTGGGCCCGCGTGGTGGTTCATGGCCCGTTCTCCCTACCCATCCATAGGGAAGGCTCGTGCCCCAGCAGTGGGGACATAAAATGAGCTGATGATGATGATGATGATAGTTCTTAAGTCCCATTGTTACTAACAAATATGAGTTGTAAATATTACTCGAAATAGTTAAATTAATTATATTTTATTCTATTAATAAAAAGGGTGTCTTTTCCACCCGTGCGAGGCTGTGGAAAAGACACGCACCTTCTCGTATTACCTACTCGTTGCGTGCGGTGCAATGCCATAATATTCTTAGTAGTGTTCGCACAACAGGCGACAGAAAACAGTGAAAGTGTCGCCTGCTTTAATCACTCTGCCTAATCCCTCCCACCGCTCATTATTAATTTAATAAGGCACATAACACCTACACGTCATAATTAGTTTATACAGCACCAATTACCCACTCATTAGATTACGGAAGTACACTGTCATCTGTTTTGAGAAAGATAAGGAAAAATAGTTGATGTCAAAAGTTTCGTATTTTTTTATTCTCCAACGGGAAAGAGCCTAGCCTTCATCTTACATTTTTTTCTGTTATTTGATGTCACCAATAGTCAATTGACAAAAAGGCCTAAGAAGAAAAAAGAAACTCATTTCACTCGGAACCTTACGACCGCTGTGTATAAAACTGTAATTTCTTTTTGTCTTATCTTTTCCTCCTTGCAACAATTACATTTCTTTTATATTTTTATGTTTCCCTCTTTTGAACCACAAAAGTGGTTTGCATTATCACCACCGTTACATTGTATCCTCCTCTTTTATACACGACACCACTGTATATAATGTTCTTTTATATTTATATTATTTATCATATTTTTTGCATTTATAATGATTGTCATTATACATAAGCCGGATCCCCATCGTGGCATGTGACGCGGAAAAGATTCTCTTTCCCAGAATATGCACGAGCGGATCTATCATTATACCTCTTGAGTCGAATTATAGTTATCTTGATAATGATAACCTGGCTGACCTTCACCTGTACTCAGCCGTTGATCCTGACTGCGGGCGACTATTATACTAATCATGTTAGTGTTATTCTTAAACATTTACGGTAATTATTAGGACATAATTATGGATACAGTTGTATAATTTTACGCAAATTTTGTCGCGAACAAATTACTTACAATTTGTCAGAGGGTGAGGGTTCAAATCCCGCCCGTGGATTTTTTTCAACACTTTTCCAAATTGTAATTAGGACATAATATCAGACGTTTGAAGCGATAGTGGAGATTATATTCATATTTATTTACATTTGACCCGTCCCATTTTGATGATCTTGCATGTTCGGTGGCCGAGCCGATGCCTGGCGGTGTCTCCACGTGCATTAGCTAGCAGCCGCAGCGATGTCCTAACTCTTAAAGCACTGGGAAGAGCTCTGAATGAGTGCTGACACGCCATTGTTGTGCCGCCGCGCGCCGCCGCGCCGGTGTGGCAAGCTTCAGTGTATTCACAGCCTGAGACCATTATCCACTTTCAAATAAATGTACTTTAGAAAAGTGTACAAAGTGTAAAGTGCTTTACTCCATAAAGTTGATCCCAGTGAATGTTTACTCTATACCAATGTCCAAGCGATATGCATTGTATCATATATTTTGCCGACTCGACTGACCAATTTCATATTATTTGTTACTACATGAATATAATTGTATTTCAATATAATATAGCTATAAGTATACTATAATTTAAAGATACCTCTTCTCTTGATCTGAAAAGAATTATGATTCTAAAAAAGAAGGAAGTACGAAGGGGCGACCGCTACAACCACAAGAACACTTACTCGTATTTCTTTTATTATATCTTTTGTTATCAAAGACATAACATTATAACTTTAATACTTTATAAAATAATCATCGATATAAAACCGATAAGCCTGATCAATAGCTATATAAAGTCGAGAGAGACTTAATTACAAATTGCTTTCCCGTTAGCGGATACTCCGGTGGCCGCCGCCGACATCAAACGACAGACTTTACGCAAATAAGCTTAAATGTAACCTCTGAGAAAGACTTTGGAATTGACTTCAAATTTTATAACGAAAATGTACTCGGCATTCAGAGAAGGCAGTAAAACTAATGTGAAGCCGGAGATTTAGCGAAGCCAATATAAATGTGCAATGCAAACAAAATATGTTTTGAAAGTATTTCTTTTAAAGAAAAGCGTTCGCACGCGTCGGCCATTACGAAACGTGCAAAGAATGAACATTTACAGAATCATGTTGAAGCGTCGGTACACATACTGTAGATGCGGATGTAGTAGTATAGACGGTCGGGTTGATTGCGAGAAGTCGTGGTTCAATCCCCGGTGCTCCATTTGACTATAGAAGTGACAATACATGGGTAAGCAGGGCCACGGTAATAGTATCTAACAGTAGTGTAACTCGGCCCTATCTTTGAAATAAAAGCCTACAGCCGCGCGGTACGTAAACACGCAATAGGGCTGCCCACCTACACAGTACCTATTTTAATTACATCTGCCTACTTTGATTGAGTGAATGCATTTTGTGATGGAGGAGCTCGCAGTGGCTAATGCGCCCGGTCTGTGAGTGCTGAGGTTAAGCAACATTCGCAAAGGCCGGTCATCGGATGGGTGACCAAAACTTTATCATCACGAGCTCCGTTCTCCTTATCCATCCATAGGGAAGGCTCGTGCCTCAGCAGTGGGGACATATAAATGAGCTGATAATGATAATAATGGTAATGATGATTTTGTGATTGTATTATTATATTTTTTATTTAAACAAATAAAATATGTTGTGAATGAAATAGGAAGTGTTCAATAAAAATGCATGTTGTTTTTTTTTTATTTTTAATTAAAAAACTATGCTTATAATATGTTTGATTTAAGACTTAATAATAAATCAGCCTTATAAATTTGCGACCGAAAAATATTTGCGCCTCGACTGAGACGTACGAAATGCTTTATTATTAAATTTAATAGTGCCGAGTGCCGTTTATCCGAGTGCCGTTTATCGAGTTTCGAAACTAAATAAAAGCTTGTAAATACATATCGTCTGCAGCTATCTAAATGTTTCCACTGTAGGTTGAATTGAAATTATTTATTTATTCTTCCCGTACGACACAAAATGTTACTTGGAAAAGGAGCACGGCCTACCCTCCAGAGGGTTACAATATCCACCACATTGACCCAATAGGTGTTGGTGGATATCACAACACAAGTCCTCAAACATGCCAGGTTCTTGGACTTGTTGATCACTCGGAGTGTAGGTAGTTTCGCTGTTAAATGACGCGTGATCGCAAACGATTTTCAACTTAAAAGTTGTTCTCCGCCAACTTGTTCGATAGCATCACCATTTATTAGTCTCATAATAATTTCAAAATCAATCAATCGTTTAATTTAATAATGCATCCCAAAACCTACAACCCGGAGGTTTTAACACGATCGTACCTATCGTATCATGAACCGCCTATAACTACCTAGTTCACTCGTGTATAACTTTCCTTTGCCCTATTCACTTATTTTTATTAATCCAGGCATTTTTTCGAAGGAAGAAACGAAATACTTATCTATTAAAAAAGACACAAATTATGTAGTAAGTACATAAATAAAAACATTTTATAGGCTTACCTTTCGGAGTTTCCAGGTAATCTAAAAAATGTTATTTCTGAGCGCGTTAGTGAAGAATTGATGCAACCAAAAACAGCACAATATATTCTATAATTGCTCTTTGCCATACTAAGTAAGTACTTCAACTTATTTTAATCAAAAAAACATAACACTCCTTTTTTCGGCAGTCGTGTAAAAATCGCACGCTTTCTGTTTAAAAAATAATACACCGTCCGTTGGTCACTGCGGCACATTCGCGACTGTTGCATGCCGAGCTCATGCCGAGATCCGAGCGCGTAGGTATAGCTCGCGCTTCGTCCGTTTATATGAAGTTACATTACTGTTAGATACTATTACCGTGGCAGGGCTGTTATATACGTATGTGTAAATAGCGTATTAACTGTAGTCTTATCAAAAGTTACGGGCACAAACTTCGATACAAGGTGGTAGGCAGGCAGTGCTAGCCAGGCGTACTAAAACAGCTCATGCTCAACCAACCGACTACAATTAATTTAAAAGATTAACTAATTGGTACTTGTTAATTGTTTAAATTAAACGCCTGTCACTTTCAGTTATCTTATCATGAAAGTTAACAAAGTCAACAACCAGAGAACAACAGCAATAGAAAAGACAAAAGACAAAGATATGGCTCGTTTATAAGACGCCATCGCCATCTCTAACAATGGTCGCGGGCGCATGCGCAGCGGCTACGCGTGGATCTGTTGATAATTACTTGAAACAATGTGGCCCTGATTAGCCGCCGCTGAGTGCGTATAATACTTGAAAGTTTTAAAAATAGTTGTATATTACAACATTCCCTAAAACAATTTAAGGTACTAAATAACCCCTTTTAGGGGGTGTACGTATTATCGCCTTGGTTATTAAGTGGTTTTGTAGAATCAAAAAACCCAATACACTAGATAGGACAGCTTTTCTAGAACGGCGTAGGTATCCTAATTTGACAATAACAAAGCGTAACACAAAGCCTCGTCGCAACAGATAAAGATCGAGCGTTAGAGATCCGTGAGAGCGGTGGTTTACGGGCGGCACGCGCTTGCGCAACGCTGAGCCAAGAAAGTGCTCTGCTTTGACGAGTGCGGAGCGCGTGCGCGGGCTCCGGCGACGAGCGACGCCCCGGCGACATAGCGCCATGCTCATACTAACTCGGAGACATAGATTCAGCGGGGATTCTCCGGTTGTTTTTTTAAAGAGCAAACACAAACATACGTTTTAAATTACAATTCTTCTTAACTGTGGTGGTACCTAATCTATGTGCGGCAATACACCTAAGGTTTTCAGGAGCAACCCTTGGCATACGATATATAGGCAAGTTCATTAATTTAAATACTCTGATGCATACGAGTATTACGAGTAAATTTGAAATATTTCTGTTGTCGGTACATAGCTCTACCAATAAATAATACCCTAAAACTACCAACATTACTATTGATCTTTGCTGTAGGTATATCAACACAAACTTTTGTCAAATTAAGTAAACGCCAAGAGCGCTATTGCCAGTTACTATTAATGTGGACCAGCAGACACCAAACGCAATATGTGTGGGTTTTAGGCAAACAAATTGAGCTATATTTGTATTCTCTTTCTAAACATTTTCTTTCAATAGTAAGTACCTACACAGTGGCGCATCTCACCTCGTGCCCAATACTAAGTATTTCGAATGATTCACAGAATTTCAAGTTCACTAAATAAGTGCTAAGCGTTGCGAGAGGAAGCGCGTCTCCTTGACGGTGACGCCACAATCCTTGTTACCCAGCTCTTGCGAAATAATGGGCTCTCACCTCAAAATACTTAATTCAACGACGAATGCGTCGAATTGTGACTCAGTGCCTCAGAAATTAAAATTGAAGATTGTTTGCGCGCTGCGTGTGATGTGTATCATTGTTGATGTTAAATTAAACACATGACTGATGCAGGTGGGATCCGCAGCGAACTGCTCGAGCTAAGGTCAATGTCGCATCGGCACCCGCGCCGCTCTTTATGTAATCTTCATCTCGTTATCAATCTGTGAATGATGCCTTTACGGAGGCTGTTTGAAGACATAGTGACCTAATGTATATAAAAATTTGCTTCTGGTTTTTTGTTTATTGTAGTATGTTTTATCATTACGATAACGAAGTCTCCTTACTAGTTCTTAGTATTGTTTCCATTTGATAAACTCCATTAAAAACAGTATCTTGGTTGCGTTTAGTAAAACAAATCCTTAATTCATACATTTCAACCAACATTTAATTACAACTTTAATCCGGTTTACCAAACGGGAAGAATTCCCGCCAAGTATCCATGACAATGTGTTAACGAGTAATGTGTCTGTAACCTTGAGTTCCTGCGCCTTACTAATGTGTGCACGCATGTGTTGTTACAGCTGCTGGGTGCGGCGCTGCTGCTGGTCGTGGCGGCCACCCCCCCGCGCCGGCACTACAAGCGCGACGGTGAGCACCACTTTTAGCATAAGTTTCAGCTCATTATAATGTGCCCACTGTTGGGACACGAGCCTCCCTATGGATGGGAACACCACGGAGAGAACGGACACGGTTAAACCACGACGCGAGCCCAGTGCGGTGCGGTGCTAATGCAGCCGGGACCAACGGCTTTATGTGCCTTCCGAAGCACGGACGAGCTTGAGATGATACATTTTAGGTTACCCTTCCGATGACCGGGCTTTGCGAAGGTTGCTTATCTTCAGCAATCGCAAAACACTGCGCTATCAAGCTCCTTACCTACCACTTATTTCTCACTTACTCACTTACCATACCTTTTACTTGGAGTAAACTCATTACTGAGTGCCGCCACACCCGGGAGGCGCAGGTTCTTATGTATGTTCTTATGTTATGTAGGCAGGCGGGACTGGCATCCAGGGATAGACATCCAGGGTAGCGTTTGACTTTCACCTAACCTGGTGGTAAATGACGATGAGGCCGAAGCGACTGACACTATTATTGGCGACAAACTTAGATGACAAACTTAAAGATGGTGCTGGCGTACACAACAAAAGCCTTACCACTAACCAAACCAAGTACAACAATTATGTACCCGAACCATGTTAGGAATCGAACCCTATCGACTGGTTTAATAACCGCGGTGGAATCTATTTATTTAAAACATAAAATATTGTTAACTATTAACAAATATTATTAATTCTGAATACATGTCGAGTGAAGCACCGGTCCCGTTGTCCGCAGCGCCGTTGAGCTCGTCGTACCTGCCACCCTCGGGCGGTGGCTTCGGCGGCGGCCGCCCGTCCTCCAGCTACGGCGCCCCGCCGCGCCCTTCGGCCAGCTACGGAGCGCCCTCGCGACCCTCCTCCAGTTACGGTGCCCCCAGCCGCCCATCATCTAGCTACGGAGCTCCCAGCCGCCCCTCGTCCAGCTACGGACCACCTAAGCCGTCGAGCAGCTACGGTGCACCACCTTCATCTAGCTACGGTGCTCCCCCGTCTTCAAGCTACGGCGCTCCTGCCCCATCTTCGAGCTACGGTGCCCCCGCTCCCCGCCCTTCATCTAGCTACGGAGCACCAAAACCATCCAGCAGCTATGGCGCCCCCGCCCGCCCTCCAGCGACGAGCTATGGAGTCCCAACTGGACCATCCACTAGCTACGGAGCTCCTAAACCTTCAAGCAACTACGGAGCCCCTAAACCTTCGAGCTCGTACGGCGCACCTGCTCCATCAAGCTCATACGGTGCCCCTGCCCCATCTAGCTCATACGGCGCCCCAGCCCCATCCAACTCCTATGGTGCCCCAGCTCCGTCTTATAGTGCTCCCGCTCCTTCAAACTCTTACGGTGCCCCCGCACCTTCTTCATCGTACGGCGCCCCGGCTTCTGCCCCGTCCAGTTCCTACGGTGCCCCTGCCTCTGCCCCGTCTAGTTCCTACGGTGCCCCCGCCTCTGCCCCGTCCAGTTCCTACGGGGCTCCCGCCCCCTCATCCTCGTACGGCGCTCCCTCCTCTAGCGACAGCGGATTCGGCACCAGTGCATTTAGCAGCAGCAGCTTTAGTTCAAGCGGCAGCCAGTTTGGCGGTAGCGCGCCTTCTTCTAACTACGGTGCCCCAGCCCAGCCATCCGGCTCGTACGGCGCGCCCTCTCCGTCCAGCTCGTACGGAGCCCCGGCGCCTTCCAGCAGCTACGGCGCCCCGAGCTCCGGCGGGTACTCCGGCGGCCAGTCTTCGGGCTTCTCCAGCGGTGGTGCGTTCCTTTCCGGCGGGTCCGGTGGGTCCGGCGGCTACTCGTCCGGCGGGTCGGGCGGTTCCGGCGGCGGCGTGCCCGCCACCATCAACCAGAGCTATGACTCCAACGGCGGCTACGTGTATTAGACTAATTCCCTCTAGATTCACGATGTAGATCGGAAATTGATGTCTACATTTTAGACTGTTCAGTAGGAGACGATAGTTTAATGTGCAATTGACAAGTATTGGCGGATCGCAATAGGATATTTTTAGGAGTTGTCGCCATAGTTTGTAAAACGAGAGACAATGAATTCCTAACTTGAAATATAGACACAATTCAAAATGATAAATATATGTTTTATGTATTATATGGAAGCGAGTCACTTGTAGTCTCTCTATTTATTAAGTAAACTTCTGTCTTGTCTTTCGTAACAAGTTTGTTAATGAAAAAGTATTAAATTTATTTAATTGTAATAAACTGTACAAAAAATTAGATTAAGTGCCGAATGATTTTGTATAAATTAAATATTTGTAAATAAATATTACCTGCAGTTTATTTTCAATATCGAGAAGCAATTTTATAAATGACAGGCGGACACTTGTTATACCCGAATGGTGAGGAGTGAGGGAGAAGTAAATAGAAACCAGGTCAACATACTATACGTTTTATTTGACGTCGCAGGAGCGGCCGCAGAGTTTTACAACATTACACATTTTTTTTCACATTTTCAAAATATTCAACAAGAACTAGGAATAAGTCAATAAATATAGTAGTTATGTCTACTAACTAACAGTGGACCAGCTATTCACTAATATCAAAACGCATCAGTTTTCAACTACGCTGTAAGAGTTCCATAAAGCTCTAAATTGTTTGATCAAGTATATAAATATATGTATGTAGTGATATTTGTTTCGCACAATTTTCCAGTCAAGCTAATTATGCTATTTCACAATTATTCAAGTAGTGCTTGGGGGGACGGATATTTGTGATTATCATAATATAACCTACTGATAAAGAATGGGGATACAATGTTGGGTCAGCTTTTGAGAAAAGATTGAGATTGATATAAAAGAAATTTGTAAAGTTACAAGTTAAACTGGATGAGAGTAGCCGCGGATCGTGCTCGGTGGCGTGCACTTGGTGAGGCCTATGCCCAGCAGTGGGCTAGTATAGGCAGATGATGAAGTTAATATACATCGCAATATATAAAACAAGTATATGACATACAAAAATAACTAACAATATGGTAAAAATTAGTGGCGACAGCCATGTTGTAATTGTAACTGATGCGCGATACATTAGAGAACGGTCGAAGAACAACAACGATTCCTATAGCTACTCTTACATGTACATTGATATGTTTCGTTTCACATTAAATATTTATCTATGATATGTATATATTTTTATATTTATATTTAATCACACAGATATGACATGTATCGTATTTAAGTCTTAGATTGTCAAGTTTTAAATATAGATGACCATCGTACGTCACCACTAATACAATTAGAAATGCTGTAACACACATTTATATCACATTAAAGGGTTTTGCAAAACATTTTTCAAACACTTCCAATATATTTTTATATCGTTTAACAGCGACATCATATTACATTTTTCGTAAAACAATATCAAAAGCCAGGTATGAATATACTCTTTGATTACGCTAAATACATCAATATATAGAATTGTAATTTTAAGAGAAATACATTCAAAAAGCGTAAACGGTGACACAAATATTCAATATTTCAACATTGCCCACACGTGGGCAGTTGGGCACACGCTACGGGGGTGTTGTCTCTGGACGACGATACACATTAAGTCCACTAAAGTAGGGAGGTCAGCTCAAGCTACCACTGATCATGGAATAACATGATCCAAGTCAATCGCCAATGCATGCATGCATGCCAAAGTGGCTCGCTGGAGGAAATAAACCTGCTTTAGGCCGCTTCGACTCGTATGGGTCATGTCATGATCCTTACGGTACATCATGTTGACATTGGAATAAGTGATTACAACAGACAAATATATTTTCTAATAAAACACATTTACAGTACAATATTGTTGATGAATTAAGTACGTTTTATAGTAGCGAGTGCTTTGACAATATGTTTTGCTAAAGATCCTCTAAGTACCCGTCAGTATTATAACTAGTTCTTAACGAAGCAAAGATCTTATTGTTAAAATATAAACTATAAAATGAATTCTAACAAATGTATAGATATAGCTTTAATTATAAATAATAACAGCCACTGCGTTATTGTGCACATGCGCAGGGCCGTGTGCGCTGTCTTTACCCGTCATCGTCGCTATACGCTCGTTTCTTGGTAAAGTTCATTGAACGTTTGTTATATTTGCTTTGCAAGCGATATGCTTCTATATATTATAATCTTTTTCAATCATTCAACGTATTAAATACATTCATTTATTACTTTGGTCACGTGTAGTATTATATTTATATAACCTGTGATTGTCTCTACAACGTACATACTCATATTCTTTATTACAATACGATCTATGAAGCACGTAACATATTATGCGCTCTCGAATTTCTCTACTTTAATTGACTTAAATAAGGAATCTTCTTCAATATAAACAATATTTTATAAAATCTCTTCTAACAACAAAGTAAGACATCGTCATGATATGTATTAGTTGCATCATTATAGTTACAATATATTTGCTACAAAATAACATCGCTTATATTCATTTTATACATTCACTAGAGGTACGCTATTGCTTAAATGAGTTCGTATATAACTCTACGTACATACATAACCGATCGCGCCTCGGGTCGACCGTCCGGGAACGGTGCGTGCAGCGCAGGAGGCGGAGGGTACCACACTGCGTCTTCGGAAGATACTGGCGACGTGAGATATTGAGCATTACGATTCTAATTCGAAGAATACTGAATTCAAAACGTTCGATGTAAACACTGAAACTGTTGAAGGGCGGGTGGTTCGTCACTAGAATCTAGTGGGAGTACTCATCTCAGAAGGCTGTCTGTTTGCCGAAGGGCTGCACGGGCGGGGGGGCGCTGCTGCCGCCGAAGAGCGGGGTGGGTCCGTCGTTGGGGTCGTCGAGGTCGTCGTCGGGCTCGAGCGCGGGGTTGATGCGGCCGGCGCGCTCGTCGGGCCCCACCAGCGTGGACGCGGCGCCGTACAGCCGGCCCGGCACGCCGCCTAGCACCGACATCTGCTCGCCCGCCTCCGACGGCTCGTCCACGCGACGGATGTCCTCCGGGATGTTCACCACGCAGTTGAAGTAGTCCGACTCGGGGCTCAGGTACCCCGAGTTGAATAGGTACCTGCGCAACCAAACATATTGTGCACAAGTTTGGAATGATTCACCGACGAGCGATCGACCAGGGACACCGGGAATAGCACTGCAACGAGTAGCAACGAGTACAAATTAGATTCGTGCAAAAGCATTAATTATGTTAGTGTTTGACGAACTTCTTCCTTTGGTTTCATTTTTTAAAGTCTTCAAATTATAGAGATACTAGCTGTGCCCCGCGGTTTCACCCGCGTTAATTAGATAGCGTGATGTAATATAGCCTATAATAGCCTGCCTCAATAAATGGACTGACTATTTAACACAAAAATATTTTAATTCGAACCAGTAGTTCCTGAGATTAGCGCGTTCAACTAAACAAACAAACAAACTCTTCAGTTTTATATTAGTATAGATATCTAGAATCTTTCACGATATTCCATAAAATTTGCTTTTGAAATATTTCATGAATTTCGTTTTATGTAAGACCACATTTCCCAAAGACATTGTTAAAATTAAATAAATGCAAAGTTTAAACAGCCTATGTTGTATCCCACTGCTGGGCGATCCTATTAACATCTCTAAATGCAAATATACTTATTTAAAAAGAATAAGAATATAAACGAAGATGTAAGTAAGACTCTTGCGTCAGTTATAACAAATCTCAAATCGAATGCCAATAAATTGGAGCGTCTATAACCGAACGGGAAAAAGTTCGGGGTGAATGCGAGGAATCGTGTCCAATCAATCTTTTTTTATTATTTATTTTACAAAATAAAACACACAAACATCACTGAGACTTGTCTGGTGTGCTAGGGTAGTTATCTCGATCGCTACTTTACTACTGACATGTTCTCATTTCTAACACAAACCTATTTAATTTCTAGATAGGTTAACTGGACTATTGCATTATTAATAACAACAAATTTAGTTGTAACACATTATAACAAAATCAAACTAAGTATACGTACCTATATATTTTAGTGAATATTATTGATATGCGCTGTAGGTAGGCACGATTAAAACGTATTGGGATACATACTAATAAAGCCATTAGGAAAATTACTTTTGGTTTCATAAGCTAACTGAAAACCACGAGAAAACCGGTATTCTTTAGATATAACGTGGGATCAGGAAACTCTTAACAATTACTAATAATCTCGTCATCGTCCGGGCTGTTACCAGAGCTAGCGTGAGGAGAGGAGACCTGCAATGAGGCTGTCGTCCGTCTGTCACGATGCAATTAGGAACTCAGCCGAGTTGATGCACTGGATACATCACGCATGTATGGCCAGGATCAATCAGACTCATATAATACGAGTAACATGGTTAAAGATTTATAATTGTATGAAGTTAGTCTGACTCTGTAAGATATATTTGGGTCAAAAGTGGCTCCAAATGGTTCGTGTAATATTAGACACGGTGCGTCTCGTCAGTTCTGTTAGCTTGAACTTGGCTTGACACGCTATCGCGTGTCTAGATATGGGCTATGGGCTGTTGACCGATTAAAATAAATAAATAAAACATTAAATTGTAATCGATCTCTGCAGTAATGGAGCCGTTACAGATGGTTCGCTGTCTTTGGGTGAAGTAAAATAAACATTTACTATAAAACTATATATTGAACAAGATATTGAACCCTCATTTCGCTTTTTTGATTTAACAACAAGCTTTGGACAGCTAGGCGTAGTTTGAAACCCAAAAGTTTTGTCGTAAATGCTTGTTGTACTAACAAAAGTTATAGATTTTGTGAATGTTCGAAGTTAAATGATTTGTTTGAAAGGGTCTGCGGTCGCAGAATACCAAATCTGAAAAGTTGGTAGGTAAAGTCTTTCCGACTATCTCGGCAAGATCTTAGCAAATAACATTAAAACTTAAACAACAAAAAGATATATCACACAAGTCGTTTTTACATCGCGGAGTGATTTTGATTCCATAGATATAAAACCTTTGTGTAACGTAACTGAATGATGCCTCAGCATGGCAGATTGCAAAAGCTACCATTTAATACCGAGACATTATATAGCCTCTGATTTATTTTCAAGTGTTTCCCTCTCAGTAGGCTTTCCAAAGGTGGAACAGAAAAATTAATTTATTACTTCTTACATAATCAAATCCTATGAAAGTTCAGCCTGGATGCAAAGTAAACACCAGTAATTGCTAATTTAATTTAATGAGCTAGCATGCTCCAATGTCTCGTACGAACCGCAAATCATAATTAATGAAGTAAAACAATTTTAGTGATACAAGAAACTAGAATCACCTTGTATTAACGAACATTAAAATTAATGTTATACCAACACTGGCGCTGAGATTTATCATTTGTCCTAGACTATGTCGGTGGTTCGATGCCACAATTATTTCAAATTAATTTTAAGATGGTTTCACCCTCAGAATAATAACTTAAGCTATATTAAATATTTATAAAATACAGTTAAAAAAAGGCCCGGTAGATAATGGCTAGTGCTGCCGCCCGGATTGCGGAAGACCCAGGTTCGATTCCTGGCTGGGTCGGGTAGGCATTAAATTTTTTCACAGTGTTATATAAATATTTAATTTAGCTTCAGTGTAGCAATTAGCACTTAAAAAAATAAAAAGTAAAATTTATCAAGCTATATTGTTATGAGGTTCCACCGCTCCATGGAAAATGGATTTATTTATTCAAATTAAAAGTAACCTCATCGATCAAAACCTACGCCTTTTGCACATAGTATTTGAAAAAAATACTCTTTTATATTGGAAAATAAACTTATAAATATACAAACAACATAATTTTAATTAAAGAAAAAAAAATTGTAAGCACACTAGCCGTAGCTTTTATAATTCCATTTCTTTTATAAATTCATCGTTGTTGATGTTATCAAGATCATTTAATTTAATTGTACTAAGTATTTCAAGACTACGCACGGGTCTCTCTCTACACAATTAAATGCACCACCGAATCCTAAAATACTAAGGTCGATACCAAGAAGGCGCATAGTAAGTATGTATATAAGAATAGTAAGTAAGTAAATAGCCTATAACTGTCCCACTGCTGGGTAAAAGCCTCCATCATGGAAATCAAGTCATAACTACAGATGATGGGTATTGGCTAAATCACCACGCTTGCCAACTGCGGGTTGGTGATCACAAACCCAGGCTATGCATCGAAAAAATCCGAAAGACACTTTACCCGTCTTGGTAATTGAACCCGGGCACAAGCCAGGACCTTCGGCTATCGGGCCGAGCGCTACGCCACTCAGCCACCGAGGCGTATAAGTACATATAGGTTATATAAATTTAACGATAATGTACTTGCAAACAAACTACACAAACAACACAGGAAAATTTCCGAAATGTCAGACGACGCGGGACAAATCCCGAATTTCTTTTCTGAATTGTAATCACCTACGTAACATATCGGAGTTGTACTTACACCGAGAGCCACGAGATGAAGGCGAGCGTGAACAGCGAGAGCATCATCGCCATGGTCCTGAAGGGGAACAGCTGCACCTGGTTCTCGTCGTCCCAGCCGGGGTAGTGGATCAGCGCGGGCAGCCCCAGCAGCTTCTCGCCGCCCGACAGCCGCACCAGCGCCGCCACCACGTACGCCGCCAGCGACCCGTACGTGTTGCAGTACTTCTTGAAGTGCACCACCATCAGCAGTTGGGGGAACAGGATTACGTACACCAAGTCCGAGCACATCGACCTGCGGAACACGCTCTCTTATAACGGCAGCTTGTTTCTAGAGACAATGTCATGGTCCCAAGTAACGGCAAATAAAAGCTCAGACTGTATGTATGGTACTACACTAATCTCAAGATACAGGGATCGCGTTTGTTATAATCTAAAAGGAATCAATTCATTAGTTAAATAAATAAAAATAAAAATAGCCCCTAGAAAAGCATCCTTAAGAAACTCGATAAATTTAACTAGACAACGGATAAACATACTTAAATACATACTTGTTATGTAAACACCCAGACCCAAAACAATTTAGAGAAACAGGTATTTCTAAATTGATCCGACCGGGGATCGAAACCGGGACCTCAGAGATGGCGACACCATGAAAACCGGTGTACAAACCACTCGACCAAGGAGGTCCTCAAAGGTTGTCTATACTAAGAAAGTAGTCATACAGAATATTTTTGGGTACCTATGTCATGCTTTTTTCAACCGGGTATCTGTTATCTGTGGTTTCAGTTAAGTCAATAGGGATGTTGATAACAACAATTATTAATTCCAGAACACTAAACGTATAAATGAAATCACGGAACAGTTCTTTAAAACATTCACCTATTTTTATTTGATCTAAGCACGAATTTCTGTAACCTAATAGTTGTTAAGTCTTCGCGCGCCTAAACTCTCAATTGACGGAACAAAATAGTGTCGTCATAGTTTGACATTCCCATACAAATTCTATTAAAAAAAGCGCTTTGACAGTTGCCAAAAGTAAAACAGAGATATTGAGTAACCAATCAAGTCACCTACCCAATTACAGCTTTTACAGCAGCAAGATTAGACAGTAGCAAACGTTAGTGGTCCTCTAGTTTAAGTAGATGAACATCGATGGAGGTTTTCTTGAAGTGCAGGAGTAAGTATGTACCACTTAATCTGGTTAAACAAGGGGTAAGAAAAAAGTATCACATCCACGGCAGAAAATCTTTTAGGCCCCAGGCTGGATACTTGCAATATAGCATCGTCGTTAGCAGTAAGTACGAAGTAATCAATAATAAGAGCTAAGCTCGTCTGTCGTATAGTTTACTTGGCAGTCTGCCAGTGCTTGTATTCAAAGCCCTAGAGAGTTTGTCATCATGAGTCATCAAGCTGGCTCAATCTCAGCACGTATAAGTAGTTTGGCGACAATAACACCAAGGCCTGAGTTTACGACGGATGATTGGTGCAGCACTGCAGCGGCTTGTGCAACACCTCCTAAACACGTCGACTGTATCCGAAATACGTGACCGAATGCGGTAATAAGGTCATTAAGCTGTAGCCTCATCATTGCAGCGGCTTATAGCTGCAGGTCTCATGCAACATACTCGTAATCATATAATACTAGTAAACTAAGTTGCGTCAGGGGCATTCTCAAATAAAAAGTTACATTTTCAATAAAGGTAACAAGAACTCTGAATTCTGATCCTCAAATATATGCATACATAGACAAACCTTTAACTGATAACAACATTACGATGCCTAAAAATTAAAGATATGACCTTTTTACATTAAACGTTTTTGTTTGTTTTTTTTTTAACAACTTCTTAGAGTTTGCTTATTTGGGCCCGATTTTTCAATCCTCAGATAAGTTTTATCCAACGAATAACATTGTCATTGTGACATATTTCTAAAGAGAATCTGTCATTATGCCAAAATTATTCAATGAATAAACTTGAACTGACGATTGAAAAATCAGCCCTAAATCTTATAATAAGTATTATTTCCATGGTGATAGAGCGTATCCAATTTCATTGTCTGTAATCATCACAACTTATCACTAAGCATATTTACCTTTTCTAGTGACCAATGTATATATAACGCCAAAAACTTAGAAAAATAATCAGTTCTTTGATTGGAAGTTATTTTAAAAAGTCAATGGAGAATATGTGATATTGCTTATAGCTTTTAGTTGGTACCAGGTACTTTAATAAAAATATTCAGAACATTCCAACCTTTTCACTACAAATGATAACACAAACCTGCAAGTGTACACTCATTATAGTTTAAATCTGTTTCTGATCCCTGGCAGCGCAGGGATCAGCGCAGCGCCCGCGGCCAACAATTTCATTAACTTGATCAAACAACTTGGCGCGCCTTTGCCGTGCACCGCGCCCGCGACTCCTCTCAAGGATGCCTATTCTATATATTTATTTATTTATACTTACACAAAATTCTATTATCTTTTTATAAAAAAAGAAATATCTTCCTTGTTGGCTTTTTTCATCTTACTTATAGATATTTAATAATTTATTTTAGAGAAATGATGAGCACAAAGATGATAAAACTGCATAAAATTGTCAGAATTGAATTGAATCTTCCAACAGTTACCGCGTCAATGTGAAAGCAAAGTAACAAATTCAAATAATTCATTCTTGATTTTTAGTTTTACTACTGTTTTGTTCTATGGACGTGCTCCTTTGCACTATGATTTATTTCTACTTCTTATATCTACTACTTAGGTGGCGAACAGGCATCACACTCAAACTCATCTATAACAGACCAGTATCAGTCCTACCACCAGACCAGTCCAGAACCACCTGACTAGTACCATTAGTACTATAGAAACGACGGGGTAACTACTTGAGTGCGAAAGCCGTTTCATCGAATTTTGTTTCTTCGAAAACCTTTCAACGACATCTCTATAGTTTCTATACTGCGACGCCTTGTTAAATCGACGTCTAGTTATTGCGATGTTATAAATTATTAAACTTATGATAAACACATTAACATAAACAAGTGGTTCCTTATTGTTTATTAATTAACGACAAACTAAAGGATTAACTACTAAATAAATAAAAGATAATCAATGATTTTCTTAAGTAACATAACATCGCAGTAACAAGCCATGAACAAGGTTTCGCAGTATGATATTTTCAAGGACAACACGTCGTTGACGTGTTGATATATACTCTATACTCAGAGATGTCGTTGAAAGAAACAAAATTCGATGATACGGCTTTCGCACTCAAGTAGGCATCCCAGAAAAGACAGCCCTAGCTGTGCCGCGCGCGACGACCAACGCAGGGGCGCCCGGGCGCGGGCGCGGGCGTGGGCGGGCTGACATTCATTTCAATTAGTAGATGCACAACCCTTCACTCGTCGATTTTATATTGCAATAGGTTTTCCCGCAACTCCGCTATTCATCATCAAATGTGTTTATTTTTTTTCTTTGTTTATGTTTACCCACACGTAACTAGGTGAGAATAAAAATAATGAAATTCTTCCGACACAAGGAAGATTTGCCAGGAAAGACCAACAACGTTGCATAATATATTAGGTTGGGGAAAAAGTCTTTTCGCATATAGTATGTATGAACTTGTAATAAAATCTCTTTGGCTATACTATTTGTATCTGGCTGGTTTTAGATAATTCCAAATTCAAGTTAGGAAAATGTGTGATTTTCATTTGTTTTTCTTACTGTCAAGATGAGTGAATCTAATGAAGAAATTCGATACATTTTAAAATTTTACTACAAAAAAGATAAAAATGCAATGCAAGCCGCGAAAAAAATTGCGATATTTATGGACCTAGTGCAGTGTCTGTGAGAGTAGCACAAATTTAGTTTAAGCGTTTTAAATCCGGAAATTTTGATGTTAAAGATGCACATCGCTCTGGTCGCCCTATTACGGATAAAATGGATGCCATTTTTGAAAAAGTGGAGCAAGATCGGCATATCAGTAGTTACGACGTAGCTGAAGAACTGGGAATTGACCACAAAACAGTTTTGGCACATTTTGAAAAAAACTGGGTACACAAAAAAGCTCGATACTGGGGTACCTCACGAGCTCACTGAAAGAAACCTAATGAACCGTGTACTCATTTGTGATTCTTTATTACGACGTAATGAAACCGAACCATTTTTGAAGAAGCTGATAACTGGTGATGAAAAGTGGATCACGTACGACAAGAACGTGCGAAAAAGGTCGTGGTCAAGGCCGGTCAGGCTTCACAGACTGTGGCGAAACCCGGGTTAACTCGCAAAAAGGTGATGTTGTGTGTGCGATGGGATTGGAAGGGCATTAGGGCATCGATTCTGAACTCTACTGCGAACAACTGATGAGATTAAAGCAAAAAGTTGAGAGAAAGTGGCCGGAATTAATCAACAGAGGGGGTGTGGTTTTTCATCATGATAACGCTAGACCTCACACATCTTTTGCCACTCAACAAAAATTAAGAGATTTTGTCTGGGAGGTGTTAATGTCAATGGTCTCGAGATGGTAGTGGACCGGTTGGAGGTTTGAATGCAGACCTCGGATGTTTGTGAGAGAGAGGAAGTGCAGCCGTTGTACACACTACACACTTGCTGAGTTTCTTGCCGGTTCTTCTCAGTACAAGATCTCCCGCCCAGAGTAGATTTACGAACCGATGGCATAGTGACATTCACAAGAGCTACTTGTAGCCTTAGGCCCGATTTTTCAATCCTCAGATAAGTTTTATCCAGCGAATTTCATTGTCATTTTGACATATTTTTTGAAGAGAATCTGTCATTATGTCAAAACTATTCAATGAATAAACTATACCTGACGATTGAAAAATCAGCCCTAAACTGAATAAATGATTTTGGATTTTGAAATTTGAATTATTCAAAAGCAATTCTTAAGTCAATATTTTAGGACCAATTTCTAAATATGAGTATTGCAATACATTTGATTTGATTGATTATTTAGCCGCCACTAGCACCGTACCGGTGTACATGTTACTGCTCGTGACTGTACCAGTCACGAGCAGTAACATGTATACACTTTTGACTAGTTTTGATTCTTATTTCATTGTATTAAAAGTTACATTGTTTAGATGTTGATCATGACTGTACTACCCATTATTTAATTAGTGGCACCGGTTCACCGGTCACCCGGAGGTCGACCTGGAGGTGCCGGGTTCGATTTCCACCGTATGGTAAATGTTATTGTACTCGATTTGGTTGGTAGTCATCCTTTTTCAAAGTCCGCCTGGCGGCTGGCGTTTAATAACCGTTTTAAATAACCGTTTAATAAAACTGCACGACAGCGATCCGGCACGAAATGTCGAAATTTAAAGAGCCCTTAGTCTATCGATCTCCGTTCTAATTTCCGTTTTAGGTTTCATTTCTCTTTCCTTAATTCTCTTACACTTCTTTTACATGCTCGCCCTTTAAGACGTAGGTAACTTCTAAGTTATGCATTTAATATAAGTTTCTTATATACATTGGCGCCTTTAAGGATGTTATACATAGGTATAGCGAATAGTCCCAAACAAGCTGCATTCGCTATAACAATGCCATTAGCGCCGTAATATCGAAACACATCGCTACTTTCCCGAGGATCCGTAAATAGAATAGCAATAAAAAACGATTAAGCATTTACAACTTTTGCTAGCGCTATTTATGGGAATTATTGGCGTGCCTCGCGAGCCCCCGCGCCCCCACCCACCGACCCTCATTATCTCGGCTGTGCCAGTGGGGGCGGAGTCAGCTCCACGATCGCGGGCCATTTCCCGCGTTCAGGGAGCTGAGATTTCGCCGATGCTTCACATTGGACGCGACTTGAACATAAAATCTATTTATGGATAAGCGTCCAATGTAAAATACATAAAATCGTTCTGCTGCAAAAGCAATTCTTAAGACAACTCTCAGGAGACATATTTCATTGTAAGGTATCGATTTACCAAGATTCGTCCTGAATAGGAAGTAGGTAAGTAAAAATACGTTTAAGACAATTTAAAAGTGCCTATTGTGTAAGTTTATATGACTAAAGAAACGTTGTCTTTGACTTTGCGTTATATTTTGGTTGTAAGGCTGAGACTTGAATCTATCCGGACAAGTTTTTCTGATACAGTATGTCTGGATCACAAATATGCGAAGCTCATCTAATATTTAAACTGATTACATATAGTGGCAGTACCTACATTTACGCTAATTCGAAGAACGATCTCCCCATTATCGAGCTTCTCACATGACACGCACACTAATCAAAATCCGGCACGCAGAGGCCGACACCTCTCAATCCTCAGCACCACGGCCATTATAACATTTCGCACACTATAAACGATGCCCGTCTATAAACGGTAACAAATCGCGAGCACCTTGCCCTTATTGCGAAAGTAGTATAGTTCAATTTGGCGCGAATCGGCCCAAACTGTGTCAATGTTCACGTTCCCAAGTCGGCACCATAATAACCAGTGTGCTAACTCCCATTAAAATAATATGGAACCTGCGGTACCATTACTGCGTGCGCACGCGCCTGTCATGTTGCGAAACCTATGGCTAATGGGAAATAAATGCTCTCTGAAATGTCCCGATGAACTCGATACGGCTCTGACGTAGTCTTGTGGAAAATCATTGTGGTCGTGCTAAGGTAAGACGTCCTTCCAATTTAACGAAAGATGCTCTATAAATAATATATTTTTACAAAATAAATACGCGTACAAAAGCAGTTTCTTGTACAGTCGACCGCACATTAAGTATAACTGAATATAAAAAAAAAATATTTTGTGGCTCCAAAAATTACAACTTTAAATCTTAAGTCTTTTTAGAAAACTAAACTTAAATAGGCATAACTAAAAATATTGTGTATTTGTAAGCAAAGGGTACCAGTCTCAGCTAAGCGCTAATTTTCAGTCTGGCCCCTGGGATGGATGCTTGTGAGGTTTATTTGGTTAAAAAGTTTATTTGAGTACGTGTTGTCAAAAAATGTGATGTCAAAATGTGTAGGTGATACACATTGCGACTGTTTAAAGCATTTCTTATATTTACGTACAAGCGGCCTCAGACGACCGATCCGATCCGAACTCCTCGGAGAATCTAGTAGCGAACGGGAACACGCTTGCCATTCCCTCTCTAGAAACCCTGTTTTCATCACACGACTTGACGAACCCTGTAAGTTTCTCGCCAACCCCAAAACAGTCCGGTGACGCTGATAAGGCCCCGGTTGAGGCCACCAGCAAACTCTCTCCATAAACAAGGCCTCAAAACCAAACTATTACGCTTTTGCGGTCGACTGTACTAAATCTTCATTGTCTTATAAAGCATGTTTTAGTAGATAAAATTGTAAAATAAAAATAAGATCTACACCCTTTTTTTAACAAAATTATGTTCACAAGATCTTATCAGCTCAGCAGTATATCTATTGTTCTTTTCGCAACAAAAGCACAAACAAATTACGCTCATTAGATAAGTTCATTGTTCGCGTCCGGACAGGCTCTGTTGCCAACCACACCGAGTACAATAATCGAACCCGAGACGTTTGGTTCTAAGACTAGGTTCAATCGCCAGAACACAAAGGCGGTTAAAATTTTTGTTTATATGTAGGGGTCATAGCTGAGTAATATTATAACTTTAATATAAAGGCTATGGCTTTATCTCGGGAAAACGGAATGATGGATTGGATTGGAGGCGGCGCTCCGGGCTCGGCTAGTGAAGCCAAGTTATTCAAAAACCTTTCCCAGCGGTCAGGGTCAGAAAATCTGGCAGAATATCAATTTCGCGAGGATGTCGTTCCATTAGGGTTGTTTATGGTTTTGTTTCTATGTTTCTATAAACAATGTTAAATCTCCATGTCTCATGTCTAAAAATAGCCAATTTAATTTAGAAAACACTTACGATCTAACGTCCGAGCATCATTACTTGACATTTCAAATTTTAATTCTCGAGATTTTTTCCAGTGAGAGCTTTAGAGATACACACCATTATTTTATAAGCGCTATATTATGCACCGCCCTGATGATCCCTATTCCCACACCTTGCTGCGGGAGCACTCACCACAGGCCGAATATTGAGGGGATGGTGAGCGCCATGACGGTGGACAGCTTCCACCACAAGGATGGACACGTTTATCATCCAGATGATCTCTATCATTACGCCTTGCTGAGAAGGCACTCACCACATGCCGTAGATGGAGGGGATAGTAAGTACCATGACGGTAGACAGAACGCCCACCACCAAGATGAACACGCCCACCACCCAGGTTATCTCCATCCTTACGCCTTGCTGAGGAGGCACTCACCAAAGGCCGTAGATAGAGGCGGATAATGAGCACCATGACGGAGAAAAGCACGCCACCATCAGGGTGGACCCGCGCACCATCCTGACGATCCCCATCCTTACGCCATGCTGAGGAGGCACTTACCACAGGCTGTAGATGGAGGGGATAGTAAGCGCCATGACGGTGGACAGAACGCCCATCACCAAGATGGACACGCGCACCACCCAGGTGATCTCCGTCATTACGCCTTGCTGAGGAGGTACTCACCACAGGCCGTAAATGGAGGGGATAGTGAGCGCCATGACGGTGGACAGAACGCCCACCACCAAGATGGACACGCGCATCACCCAGATGATCTCCTTCTCTGACGCTCTTTGCCGGAAGATCAGCTTGTACACGTTCCTGGTGACCAAATAAATAATAATCAGTACAAGTCCGATATTAGCTACGTCAAATCTTTGTATGAGTAAGTGTATGATCTCCCAGTCTTTTAGTATTTTATTTTGCAAAGCCTTTCGTTGAGTTTTAGCTATCTGTCTAGAGAAAAATCCTTGCATGAGGATCAACACTTTAGTGAAGTCAAAGACTTTCTACACCATTGATAACCTTAACTCCTGACCTGGCAAACATGGAGGAGGCGCTGAGCACGCTGGAGTCGGCGGAGGACATGACCGCGGCGGATACGGCGCCGAGCCCGAAGAAAGACACGAAGTCGGGCGTGAGGTGCTGCAGCACCAGTGGCAGGATCATCGACGTCTGCTCCGGCGGTAGCTCGCCCGACGCCGTCAGCGGCCCGTGGTACTCCGTCTCGTTCCATGCTGCAACCATCGGAAGGTAAGTCACCAGCTCATTTACTTGGCCTACCGTTGGGCACAAGTTCTTCCTACGGATGTAAACACCACAGGAAGGACGGGCCATAAATAACCTCGTTCTCCCTGTAGTATTTCCTTTTTATAGGTGGTCTTAAAGGAGATGGTCGGATTTAAGAACTACTCGGTGCTTAAACAGATCAGATGGTTCTGTTACCGAAAATTAAGAATCTACGTCAAATGAAAATTAATAACACGTCTGCCTTCTATGTCTACTAAGATCTAAGACGATGATTTTAACATTATTAGTAAGATTTGAAATTATTTAACATGGTTAGACATTAGATCATCATCATCATCATCTCAGCCAAAAGACGTCCACTGCTGGACAAAGGCCTCCCCCAAGGATCTCCACAACGACCGGTTTTGTGCTGCTCGCATCCAGCTGCTAATTTAAATAAATTTTAATAGTAAATGTAATTAAATTTTTAATTTGATGTAAGTTTGAAATTGTAATTTGAAATAAAAGATTTGCATACCATCTACTGCTATGAATATGTGCTAGCTATCTATTTACATTATCTGCTTATTCGCTTATATCGCTTCGACTAAAAATACTGTACGGTATGACGATAATATTTAACAATTTTTTATTAACTACAATTAGTTAAATATTAGTAGCAGTTTAAAGTTTATTTTAAAGAAAAGGGGCTTAAATGTCATTTAGGGGAGAATCTATTTGTAGGGAAAGTTGGCTTGACAAATTACTTTATCAAGCGAAAAAACGTTTGTACGAAGAGCTGGCGACGTGACGCGAGGGTAAATTAGTTAATTAAGGCAACAAATTCACTAATCCAGAGTGAGTGCGCAACACCGCGTGACATACGAACACTACTCAATTAGCAATGTTGCAACGAGTCCGCGAACATGTGTACAGCTTTGATTATATACCTGTCGTGTACAACAGCTATTGTATGTTATTTATGTTTAAAATAATTAACAGTAATCTCTATACATTAACTAATTTCATTTTATATTTTGTAGCGTAATCAATAATTTTATTACTTATATGCAGACAGAAATGTAAGACGTTTCATAAAACGTAGAACAATTCTCAGACTTAAATACCTAAGATTTGCCAAGTATGTTAATGGTTTCTAAGTAGTTTTGATTGTGTAGCATATAAAAACAACTGGGCTTTTTACTAAAATGCTCCACAACAGAAGACATGGAGAGGTGAGGCATTAGGGGGAGAATGACCGGACCAAAATGATGCGTGAGCAGAAGCAGCGAGCCTAAAGATATTCGGCGAAGTGTTCGTCCAGGATTCAAAATACATTTTCTCATAGACATTTATCATATTACGTTAAGCCAATGATCCTGGTTGTTGTTGTTGTATGGTACCAGTTAGAACCAATGCCATTCCACAAACAACACCTACATATTTGGCCCGCGTAATGAGCTATGGCCCAATATGCCTTATGTGGTATTGTTGATGATAGTGTTACCCGTGGCCTTGGCGATGGCGCCGATGAGCACGGGCGGCAGCGCCATGATGATGCAGCCGAAGGCCGCCACGTAGGACAGCATCTGCGCGCGCCCCGCTGTCTTGCTGCTCAGCACGCGCTGGAAGTATACCTGCGCACACCGGGGAACGCAGTCACGCGAGGGAATCAGCACACAGGGGAACCGACACACAGGGGACCGTCACACAGGGGGACCGTCCTGGCTAACCATAACACAAAAGAAACCATACTT
Organism: Eudonia mercurella; assembly: GCA_963082485.1. Classification (NCBI taxonomy): domain Eukaryota; kingdom Metazoa; phylum Arthropoda; class Insecta; order Lepidoptera; family Crambidae; genus Eudonia; species Eudonia mercurella. Next base: position 36,222 of record OY720031.1, on the reverse strand, counting down.
TCTCTCTCTCTCTCTCTCTCTCTCTCTCTCTCTCTCTCTCTCTCTCTCTCTCTACATGATACATTAAAGCCATCAGACAAGAGAACCGTCACATATGAGAACTATCACGCATAGGATCCGTAACACAGAAAAACCATTAAACAGGGTAACCAACATACAAGAAGAGCAAGACAAAGGAACCGTCACCAGCACTATTCACGATGATTTTTACTGTTGGCTACAAATAACAATGTTTATGCAATGCTAGCAATTTTAAATGAAATATGGAAACCTTGATCTGTGTTGAAGTTAGAAATAAAATCGTTTAATATTGGAAATGACAGAAATACATTCAAGAACAAACGGTTTAATATTGAAAATGACTAATGACAAAACTAAATTCAAGAACGAACTAGTGAGAAGGTCAAAAGGGCGACGAGTCTCATCTATATTCCAACGCCTTGCGGTCCGTCAAACGTTTCAGTTATGTTTATTTTACTCGGCAACCATTCTCTTATTAGTTCCATTAATATTTGTTTTCTTTCTCCTTGAATTTATTGAAATTTTAAGTGTAGCTGTAAGTGTACATATCGTTATCGGGAAAGATATTTTACTTCAAAACTTATATAAGAAATTTGAGTATACATTTTAAGATTGTTTCTACTACAATTTAAAGGTCGTATATACTTTATATTTGTTATAAGGGCCTATTCTCACCTGCCACGGGATCCCACCGAAGATGAGCAGCAACCCATAATCGATATAAAACCAGTAGTAATCGGGATCAATGTGGCCGATCCAGTCGATCTCCATGGAGCTGAGCGGCTTCACGTGCGAGTTGGCCCACGCGAAGGGGATGCACATCCACAGGCCGATGAAGATGCAGAACAGCTGGATGACGTCGGTGTACGCCACGGAGTACAGCCCGCCGAACAGCGTGTAGAACACCGCCACGCACGCGCTGAAGATCACCGACGTGCGGTGGTCCATGTCGATGATCACCGCCAGCGTCGCGCCTGGGGGCATTGGCGCACCTCACACATTGTGTGTAGGCTGATGATGATGATGACACATTGTTTTTGTTATATCGCAGTGACACCAGAGCTCGACACTTTATGCTTTAAATACAGGGTTGGTTACAGGTTTTGTCGCAAAAAATATTATAGAATTTCATTGAAATTGTACTGGATGACCGTTAATTTAATAAGTAGGTGGTATGTATTCAACTGCCGGTCAAGTCACATATCAGTTGCTGATCCCTATTTCTAATGATTAAAAGAAAAAGGTTTCGAACACAGGTGTTACTACCATATTTAAAGTTTATTATTAATAGTCCCGTTAACCCATTAAGAAAAGCTGATTAAAATGATTGTTTTTAGGTATGGGTTGACATCAGTAGTGTATCGGTTATGGGGATTGAACCATGATTTCTCGCATCAACCCGAGCATCTATCACTTTGGCTACCGACGCTTTAATTACTGCCTTGATTAGGTTAGCACATTAAGCCAGTGTCAAATTTATAAAGACATTATCTTATTTTAATAGTAGATGATAATGAGTGATCGTAAAAATGTTAATTGATATTCCTCCCAAACCCTTTGAATACACGCGGTCTAAAGAAAATTTGAAAAGTGTCGTAGCATTAACTCGGACTTAATTTCCCGTTCGAATTAATTCTTTAATTTTTCTTTTATTTGTGATATAAATTTTTATGTTGCCGTAATGTATTAAATTTCCATATTAAAATTTCATTTTGTATAATAACAACGCTGTCCCGTATTTTTATGTATTGTTAGAACAGTAAAGCTGTCGTCCAAAGTGCCACAAACGGGCGCCAATCGCCATGCAAACGGCTTTGAAGTCGTAATGAGCTAATGGCGCGGGCGCTCTCAAAGGGATGCTCGTTTACGTTCAGTGCCAAATACATAGTTGCTCCAGGGGCAACTTAAAAAATTATAAATGGTAAAACCTTTTTATTCGTAATTTTAATACAAAATTCGGCTTCAACAGAGGTTTTTTCAGGAGGACCTGTTATCTGTATAACTGTTATTTTCTATGAAAACATATGATTAAATAAAAACATTGACTTTATATTGAGATTGCAGAAAGCTATTACTGTTGAAGCAGTTGTTACAGAACTATTACGTGTTTGTTAAAATATCCAGTGGATTTGCTTTGGCTAACGTGTCGTAAAGTCACCTTTATTCAAATGAATCATGCCCTTTTTCACCAAAGGTGACGGCCCATAAGTTTTAGGTAACCCCTGAGACTCGTAAGGTGAAGGTTTTACTCCGTCAACTGTCATGGTGTGTCGTTGGCGAATACGGGCAACAGCATAGCCGTTAGAATCACAAATTATATGCAAATTAAATTAGGTAGTCAACAAATAGGCCGGCAGTAAGCAGGTCGGTAGGCGGGTGGCGGGAGCGGGGTTTTTTTTGAGAGTTTGCTGATGGCCTCCTGTAGCATTGTCAGCTTCACCGGACTTTTTTTCGGGTGGCGAGTAACTTAAATGGTTCCAAACCATGTGAAACGAAGCACCGTCAGAGGTTTTCTAGAGGGAACGAAATCATGCACTAGTGCGTGTCCCCGCGCCCTACTAGATTATCCGAGGGGTTCGGATCGGATCGGAAGGGTGCGGGTGCTCACCGAGCGCGGCCAGGATGCCGGCCGCCCAGAACACCTCGCCGCAGAGCGCGGGCAGAAACAGCAGCCCGCCCATGCGGCTGCCGAACGAGTCCTGCAGCGGGTCCAGCATCGTCACGTAGCCCTGCCGCCGCATCGGGTTCGCGAAGAATATTCCGCCTGCCACAAGAAATTATAAAATAGACAACAGCCAGTGGGACAGTATCCACTGCTGAGCTCAAGGAGCTTTACCGTAACAAAATGCATTTATTTCATCCAAAAGTGTCGATACTGTCTTTTATCTTCAAACTCGAAGATGCCTCCTATGATATGATATCTGTAACTAAGCTAAACCTCGGGTTATATTTTTTTTGTTTTTGGATGCGAGCAGCACAAAACAAGTCATTGCGAAGATTCTTGGGGGAAGGCTTTATCCAGCAGTGGACGTCTTTTGGCTAATATGGTAATGATGGTGGTTGTCAAAATATCTTACTCATCCTTAGTCTGTAAAGGACCCTCACATATTTTTTATGATTTCACGCCGCCGTAACGCTTTGAAGCCTCCTATGAGCGACGTTGCTCTCCCAACTATGTAGGAGTATTTAGCCAACACCACCGCCTACTTAATGTTGCATTACCTGTTAATAACGGATCACGAAGCAATTGTAGCTTCCACTGAGAAGATTTGATCCAAAATCATCGTAACATTATTAATAGGTTACGATGACTTTTTACTAATGACTTACTAATTGATGATTACTAATGACTCCATTCAACTTGATGTTAGGTGAAAATGGAGTCCAGACGCGACGACACCCTCACTCTGCCGGCTCACAAGGTGCCACTTCACGCTTCGTTTGAAAGACCCCACATCATAAGAAGAAGGAACAACGTTTGCTGGTAGACTATTCCATCTTTTGGAGGCGCGACAAAGAAACGAGTCACCAAATTATATTTACCGAAGACCAGTGAGAGCGCGTACCCGAAGGGCGCCTGGCACCACACCAGGCCCGAGGTGTAGATGGCCTCCGCCGTGCCGTTGATGTACCCGCCCCCCACCCACGTCGCTGCAACAAATTCAACAATATTAATAAAAATAAATATTAATTCATTCGTAAATTATACACAAATTTTGTTGCAAAGATATTTGAACTCGCACCCTCTGCATAATTGGAGTGCACCTGACCCGGTACGTCGGAGGGTTTTGAATTTATTCGTTGCAAACATACATACATACATACATACAATATAATACAATAGGTTTCCTCTTTATAATATTAGTATAGATTTACAGTTCCGTAGCATGGTGTATACACGTTTAAGTGACCTGGTTATAATCTGTGTGTCTGTATCTATTTCTGTGTCTGTGACCGATCTTTAATAATTTACGATTAATATCTACTAGAATAAACAGACGAGTTCGGTGTAAATAACTTTCCATGAGTTGGAAGTTCCATATCTATTAGTGATAACTATTTCATGCAAAAAAAAATGTAACTAACTCGGGCTTACAAAGTGTTCAAACCTGGTGCTGTCGGTACGTTTGTAGAGGGGATAAGAAGAAACTATGTGATAAAGGGTCCGCTTTCAACATCGGCTACAAATCAATAATCCCGCTCCAATGGAGGCTCGCACGGAAATAGTGTGGTCTTGACCTGTCCAGCATGTCCGCGTCCGTACCGAGCCATGGGCCGACGGTTTTATTCACCCACTATTGGAATTGGTAAATTCCACAGAAACCTTCATTATCCAACATTGATTTTCTTTATTATGAATAGGTAAAAGCAATACGGCTGTTTCTTGTCTGAGAAATCGTTAACAATTTATCATATTAAAGTTTTTTCAGATAGGTGGGACTCTCCGCTCCTACACAAATGGATGCAGCTCCACACTCGCCCAAATATTTATTTATTTATTTATTTATTTAATCGGACACCAACACAGTGAACACCAATACAATTTACTTAACAAAAATGCACATATAATAACACAATCCAAATGTCACTGCAATTACAGGTGAGGACTACATGCAATAAAAATGAGCGAGTAAACTAATAGGTATAACACAAATATCAGACGAAATTACTAAATTAAATTAAATTGATACTTGAATGACTGTTTACAAAACAAAATTAAATGACTAATAAAAATAAGAATAAATTAAATTAAATTATTACAAAATAAAATTAAAATCGTAATTTTCAATTGGATTCAGATTTAATAGAATTTATAGATTTTCCATATAATTTATTGCAACTAAAATAACTTTTAGTCTTCATAGCATTATCAGCGAAAATATCGATAGTTTCTGCTTTAGAGAGAGCGTTGTATTGCCTGACAAGTCTAGACATAGGTGCGTGGTATCCCAGACATGACTTAGAACCCTCCTGTTTAAATAAGTTGAACCTAGATGCTCTTGGTAACCTGGACGGTGCGCATAAGGAAACCAAAGCCAACAAATCGGGAGCATCAAGGACACCGTTCACTAGTTTGTGAAAGAATGTGGTGTCATGCATTCGTCTACGATCCGACAAGGATAACATTTTGAAGTAAAGCAGCCTGTCATCTTAGCTCAGCAACACCTTACCCAAATGGCAGGAATACGTAAGGTGCCACAGGAAGCGCCTTTGGACACTTTCTATCCTTTTTTTGTGGACATCATAGAAAGGGCTCCATGCTACACAACCGTACTCTAAGCCACTACGCACAAGTGAATTGTATAGTAGAATTTTAGTATTTGGAGACTGAAAGTCTTTACAGTTGCGCAAAATAAAACCAAGGCTCTTGAATCCCTTGGTGACAATGTTATCAACGTGAGTATTCAGGCAAAGTTTACTGTCAAGAGTGATTCCCAAATCGCGCACCTTGTTAACACTTTGTAGGGTTTTACCTCTAATTCTTTTACCTCTAATTAATTTAAATAAATAAATTGTGATATAATGTAAACTTATTAATGTAATTTTATTTAATATTATATTATAATATAACAATAAAATATAACGTAAGTACATAAATAAACTGTATTTGTAACATTACTAACTCAATATGGACTACCGTCCGAAATAAATTATTTGAATTGAATTTGAATAATACTATATCTTCAGTGAAGTACGAGTGCGCTTTGCATTTCAAATGAGCAATCGGCATCAAAGTAAAGGGCGCCTTATGAGAGCCGCGCTCGTTTAATAATACAAGAATAGAAGGCTATATTTGGCTCCGCCGCAACATATATATACCTGCATATAGTTTCAATGAGACATTACTTGGTTAAGTTCAAACGGAATGCACGCTTGATGTACCCTCCATAGTTAAGTCGAGAGTAACATCTAAAGAGGTGTTTGTATAGTATTGCATTGCCATGGTATTGCCTACCTTGTACACCATAACAAACTACCGCATGAATAAGGCGATACCTTGGCAATTACCAATATTTAAAATAAACTTAAAGCCTACTTTCTAGGTAACTTAAAAAAGCTTTCGTATAAACGGTGTTACGTTTCCTCATTAGTTACTTTGTAGGTATTACATAATTTATTTTATTGTATACTCTATATAGCTTAAGTTTCTTTGAATCTAGGCTAAGTTTTATACAGCAATAAATTTATCTTATCTTATCTTACTTATTTGATGTTTTTAGTTAAGAAGAGTATTATGTGAATGCAGTCGCATTATGACAAACCTTCATCAACATCATCAGCTCATTTTATGTCCCCACTGCTTGGGCACGAGCATTCCCTATGGACAGATAGGGAGACACACCTTAGTGGTTCAATAATGCGATAAAAAAATATTATTGTTATTCTGTATAATGTTATTAAGACTATTACAATAAAATACCAAGTACTGTACTAGATTTACCTTTAGATAAGTTTAAAAAACATGTGAAATCTTTATTACTCATAAAAGGTTATTATACAGTAAAAGAATATTTAGATGATAAAACAGCCTGGTTATAATAAAAACACATTATACTCTATTTAAATCATCATAATAAAATTAATTTATATAATTTTTATACTGATATGATAGCCTTTATCAACAGTGTCCTACAGATAACAAACAGCGTTGCGTTAAATAGATCACTAAGTTTTTATTTAGAGTATCTTGAGTGTGTCATGCTCTCTTTACTGTCTCTGCGGTGGTGGCGTGTGCGTCGGGTCGTTACGTTCCCTAAAATATGGTTGAGCGAAGCGATGGCTGATTCATATGTCATACTCGTGAACGGGTGCCGCCTGTGGAGGCTGGTCTGCTCACGCATACTTATCTTATTTTTAGTATTATTCACTATAATTTGACTTTGTTTTTCTTAAACAATTTTTTACTTTTACGATAGTACTGTAGTGGTACTGTATGACATTGTGGAAAATGCAACTTTTACCTGATGCAAATTTGTTAACGTATATTTTTTATTTTATGTTTTTTTTACATGTTGTGGTTGTCTTCTATATTTTTTGTGTTTATTGTAATGGAAAGTGTCCTGCTATGATAGGGCATTTTTCAATATTTTTGACGCTGTAAGGGAGAAAAGAGCTGGACACTTGCTGAGTTTCTTGCCGGTTCTTCTCAGTACAAGATCTCCCGCCCAGAGTAGACTTACGAACCAATGGCATAGTGACATTCATAAGAGCTACTTGTAGCCTAAACTGAATAAATGTTTTTGAATTTTGAATTTTGAATTGAATTTTGAATTTTAAGGTAAACAGAGGAAAAAAGAACTTGTGAATAATAATACAAAAGGGACAAAGTCATGAGTAAACTATTGTTGGATTCGGACAGCAATTAAAATGAATTGGCATAAGTAATATGAATCACTACTACACTACACTAGGGGAACGCCTGTAATCAAGTCATTGAATAGATTAGTGATAACGTCTGATTCAGTTGAATAGGTAGATAATAGTATATCAAACAATTATGGAATATCCTGAAAGTGCACTTGTGCCCTGTTAGTGATACATAACAGTAATTAATTAATAACACTGTTACTATATGTGTGCTGTAAACAACTACAGCTACGACCGGAGTTGGCTTCTGTAACAATCGTAACACTCCCGTAGCACGTTGCTACGTTCCTGTTAGAAAAATAAACTCTACAGAATACACCACTCGGAAATGTTACGTAAAAAGGTTCTACGTCTCCCATCGAAACACGAGAAGCAGAACCAGTAGCCCGTTCTTCGATGACCTGTTTAAGCTCCATCGATCTTTCCTTTTTAATAGAGTATTCTATAAAAGTTTTATCCGCTTGGGACATACAAAATTCTATGTAGGTAATAACAATTTAAGGAATTACTAAATTAAGACTATTAGCGATATCAAATATTAATAATGCCCTGTATCACAAGAGTGCCTATGTAACTGGTATCTAAGTATTCAATCATTTGCCCACAGATCAAAAAGCCTCAGAAAATTTAAGCTGTTTTAAAATTAAATTAAAAAGATGACTTATAGATAAGGCATGATACAGTTTGACTGAATATTTCGGTACAAAAACAGCATAGCGGCTGTTTCTATGTAAAATGTACCTACCTACTAAAAATGGCATGCCCGACTAGGGTAAATTGTTTGTTCCCATTAGTATTTTACACAATTTATGGCAATAAAAATGATCTTATCAATGATGGAGGTCTTTGCCCAGCTGTGGGATAGTAAGTAGGCTATATACCTACTTAGTAAATTATATAGACATCTTTATGTGTTATCTATGTAATATTTACTTTGAACCCTAAGGTTACCGAACCTCATCTAAAATATAACACAATAATACGAGTGTACTGTTATTGTAGAAAAAAATGTAAAAAGGCCGGCTATTGCTGCTAATATTACGTTGGTAAATGAAATCACATGTAGCTCCAATGACAAGCAACCTCGTTCATTATCCCTAACGTAACCACAACATTGTAATTTTAGACATTATGTTCCTATATGAATAGTAGCAGTAATGCGAGGGCGCCTTGTGACCACCCGACACCCCACTTGTTAAATAATACAGCAGTGTTTTACTAGAAGCAGACGATCGTTGCTACGTCGCAACATACAACCTTTAATTTCGCTGAGAGGTTACTTTCTAAAGTTCAAAAGGATTTTCCGTTTGGGCTTGTTATCTTTTAATTATTGATAAAGCGTCTCGTTTGATGTTTCTCCTCCGATAGCAAGCTTAAAAATACTATTAAAAACTTGAAAAGTACACAGAATAGAATTTAAAAAAAACGAGCGAGCCTTACAGTAGTCGCTTAAGATGTGTAACATTTGACATCTCACCTTAGTAATATGCAATTTTAACATTATATTCTGAATAAAATGGGTCAGGTATTACATAAATTTATAACTATAAAAAAATGCAGTAAATTCTCATTAGAAGACATTTGACATATCAAAATGACCATTGATAGTCAAATGACACAATATGTCACATATAATAATAATATGTTAAGTTCATAATATCGATTTTAAATTTATAAAATTCCTGTTACACTGTTACACATACTTCCGTCCCATTTCACGAAATCACTCCCACAAATTGCTTATATAGAAAGCGAGCGGAAAAATGTTACACATCAAAAATATCTAAGGGTAATGGTACCATATTTGCTGGTGATATCAACACGTAACAAAAGTGTCCTCCAAGCCTAGTGCCAACTTCGTCCACTATCCGGTTTGCCATACTGTGACAAACGAAGGGAGTTAAAATTTTGCCATGCAAATAATTGTTTTCGTTAAAGTGATCGAATGGAAAATTAAACTGTTACTTAAAACTGTAAATGTTTATTATTATGCAATCTTAGTATGCAATTGTTGCAACAGTATGCAAGCTGTTGAGTACAGATCTTCATTTCTGTCTAACGGATCAGGAGTTCCTCAAGGTAGCGTACTGGGACCGTTGTTGCTCTTTCTTTTGTATATAAATGACTTGCCGAGAGTCACTCAGTTCGATACTATCCTTTTCGCTGATGACATTTCCTTAGTGGTGCCATATCAAAATAAAACAATGCCCTATGAGGCTATTATAAATAAAGCAATTGAAAATATAAATAATTGGTTACAGAATAATAATCTTTTAATTAATGCTACAAAATCTAATTATATTCAATTCTTAAACTATACATAAATCAAAAAGTTATGATCTAAACTTACATTGCCAAGGTCAGATACTGAATGAAGTTAATGAAGCAAAATTTTTGGGCTTTATTGTGGACCGTCATTGCAACTGGAAGTCTCACGTAGAAAATTTTTGTAACAGGTTGAGTCGATTTGTGTTCGCCCTTTATCGCCTTAAAAATACAGCTAATGAAAAAACTGCTCTTCTAGCATACCACGGTTATGTATCGTCATTATTAAGATACGGTATTATCTTGTGGGGAAACTCCACTGACAAAAGCAAAGTTTTTCTAGTTCAAAAAAATGTGTACGTGCTATAAGCGGGGTTGGCCCTCGCGATAGTTGTAAACCCTTGTTTAAAAAATTTAAGCTACTAACTGTGACATCATTATATATACTTGAAATAGCAAATTTTATAAGAAAAAACATGAAACTTTTTAAAACAAGCACTCAATATAAACGACTACGTCCGAGGGATCCATGTAAATTAGATTTACCTGCTTGTAAAAGTGCTCTGCGTAATAATAATTGCTTTATCATGCCCATAAGAATTTATAACAAAATGCCATTTGAAATAAGACAGCTACCAACACCACTATTTTTACGAAAACTAGAGAAATGGCTAGTTGAAAAATGTTATTACATTTTAAAGGAATATTTCGAAATTCAATAATTGACTGTGTTAACACAGGTAACTTAACATGCATAACTTAACTTAACATAACTTAACTTAAATATAAAATATATAATTATAGTTAATTAATGAGTACCTTATAATTTGTATAATGAATTAATGATATTATTATTATGTGGAATATTGATTTTTATTGTAATGGATAATTTATTATTTTAATTTGGTTTTTGTTAATTATTTTGGTATTATTAATTTTAATTTTAATTGTTTTTTTGGCCGTTTTAGATAGATTAATGTGAATTAATGTGAACAGATTTTGTATGCCGACGTTTCGGTAGAACACGCATGTACCTTACTAGTATTTAAGAACATTGTATACCGTGTCTCTTATGCAAATAAATATATTTCTATTTCTATTTCAATAAATTAAATCTGACCGAGGTTTATTTTTAACAAGTATGGGAGGGATACTGTTTTCCATTTCAAAGTTCAGAAACATTTTAATTATACTGGTTTATAACGGAACTTTGGCATGGTTAAATACTTATAACTCGTAGCAGCATTTTTACATTAATTGTTTTTTGATATTCGTCAAATATTGTTTTGTAGTTGATTTTTTTGTTTTTTTTGTCTTTTTTTTTGTTGTAATTAAGTACCATTGTAAATTTTGTTGCTTTTTGGAAATGTATGTACTTATGTGTGCTTATGTAGTGAATATATAAATGTCTGTCTATGTCTAAACACTTAGTTGGCATATGAAACTGAATTTGAACGTATCAGCTCGAGTAGATATGGATATGGATGTCGGGAGCTGTCGAAGCGCCCCCGGCTGCCGCGGGCTAAGGGCAGGGGTCAATCCCCACCCCCGCGCCCCCGCCCCCGCCACGATGCAGGTCACGCTCTATTACGTCATATGTAACGTATGAATCGAATTCACTTATTTAAGCATACTATACAAAAAAAACGAACGAGCCTTACAGTAGCCGCATAATATGTGTAACATTTGACACCTCACCTTTTGAAATCAATATTACAATAGAAAATAGAATATAATCCAGTCTGTGGGGACATATAAAAGCTTTTGCTCTACAAAAAGTGGCGTAGAAAATGTGTTAGGTTATAATGTTGTTTGGGTATGGCGGCCTAATAAAAATCCAAGTTCTCGAACTTGAAGGACGCAGGCGCTAGCCACCATCTTGAGTAAAAGGTGCCAAAATTAGGCATATTTTAAATAACGTCTCAATAGTTTACTAGATTACAAAAGTATCAATGAGAGGTATAAAGAAGACAAAATTGCTTACATTTTTTGTATACATATTTATTCTGTAAGGTATTCTGTATAGGGAAAAAGTTACAATCGACGGAAAAAATAATATTTACAAAAAATCAACAATTTAATTAAAATTTTGTTTAAAAATTATATAACAATCATTTAATTATTTTTAATGGCCAGGGTAGGTTAATGTTGATTACTTCATTATCGTCGCTGAAATTTTCTGTTTCATAGTCTGTGTTTCTAAAGTATGAGTTTCCAACGATGAAATTTTGTCGTCTTCGTTATCTATCCGAATCTCTTCCGACGCTTCCGACGTAACAGTGTGACAGGAGTCACTCCCACATATCTATACCAATATTATAAAGAGGAAACCTTTGTATTTTTGTATGTATGTATATATGTATGTATGTATGTTTGCAACGAATAAACTCAAAAACTACTGGACCGATTTAAAAAAAAATTCACTATTAGAATGCTACATTAGCGCTGAGTAACATAGGCTATATTTAAAAAAAAGTCCACCCGTGCGAAGCAGGGACGGGCCGCTAGTTGTATACATAGAAAGCGAGCGGATCACACTGTTACGGCCTACTTCCGTCACATTTCTACGAAATCTCTCCCACAAATTTTATATATAGAAGACGAGCAGAAAGATGTTACACATCAATAATTAGCATTCTTTCCTTAAGATAAGATAATTGCAGAAAATATCCTGATGGGTCGAAGTGCCACTGGAACTGGATTTAATTGATTTCAAAATAACGTCCCCGTCGCTGTAGGTATAATTAGCGGGCCACCTTACGTACGACCGTGCGTACATATGGCGCGCGAGGGTTTAATACGAAATGTTGCCTTAAATCTAAATTTAAATTGTACGGTATATTTCTAACCTCAATTTCGTAACTCTTTCAATCACCAAATAACTTTTATCTAATGTTTGCTTCTTTCCGCTGGCAATTCCATTAGCATCATTTATGTTTAGCACGTCCAAGCGCAATGAATGAAAACCATTGTGCCCCGGCTAACCTCTAACATTTATTAAACACGCTATTCCCCGAAACACAAAGCAAATGCCTACATCTACCGACATTATAGTAAGGTTCGACGCATCCTCGCCGCCCCGACGTGTGCGTAACGCTGGCGTCGTTACCAACTCACGGAGGCACGCAATCTCCTCGAGGGTCCCGACGATTGTGTAGCCGGGCGCTGGGCAGGGGGAAGACATTTTTTTTGAATTTTCCTTGTTAGTTTGTACTACACTAGTGCGAGTTTTATCGAATTTAATTCTTAAAATTATGACATATATTTTCTTTCATTTTCATTATTTGAATAGATTGACGTTAACCGTGGCGTTACGAAGTTTTCTTTAGGCGGTCTATGCTTGACTCTAAGAGCTTTACAAAAGAGCGCGTAACGCTGCGTTACAAGTTGTTCTCCCCTGGACATGCATTCTTTAACTCTTCGTTAGGAACACAAAGCCAGAAAAAGAAATTGCCTAAGCTTTTGTAGAGAGTCTTGCGGCAGGCAGGACTTCTTTTGGTGCACCATAGCACAGATATCTTAGTACTAATTAGTAGTTGGCGAAGCCAAGGCGTACTATTGACATTATTAAAAATCTTTAATACAAGCAAATTTTGTATAAAAACCTTTTTATTTAAATTATTTATTTTACAAAGAACCGCATATCAGGTAGTAGTCCCTAGCAGTGGGATTGAAACAACACAATAATACATCTGCAGAGGCTCGTTAAGCCCGGGCAGTCGTAAAACAGACAGAAGCGTCGTGAGCCCGGGTCTGTGCATTACTAGTGTTTGTGATACGATTTCGGAATAGAAAAGAAAAAGCGCTGTCTAACCAAAAAAATAATTTGTTTCACAGAATTTTCGTAAAACGTTAGCCGCATGAGCCCAGAGCTGTGGTCGAAGATACCACTGACTGGGTTCCATGTGATGGACACCCGAGACGAGGCAGGCCAAAGCAGAAATGAGGGGGGGAACTTGACCACTTATTTGCCGGAGTTTTATGAGGTGGCCGATGATAGAAAAGGGTGGAGCCGTAGAGGGGAGGCCTTTGCTCAGCAGTGGGTAACAAAATAGGCTAATAAAAAATAAGTTTTTTTTATTTTTTTATTAACCTTTTTTTATTTATCTATACTAATAGTATAAAGAGGAAACCTTTGTATTTTTGTATGTATCTATGTATGTATGTTTACAATGAATAAACTCAAAAACTACTGGACCGATTTAAAAAATTCTTTCACCATTAGAATGCTACATTAGCGCTGAGTAACACAGGCTATAAGTACTAAAAATATATATATATAAAATACTAAAAACGACATTTTAATTTTCCAATACAAAATTATTTGTTTATTTTGTTGTCATGGAAACCATTGATATATATTTTACTCAATGATGGAAACTGTCAAAGCGGTACGAAGTCCGCCGGGTCAGCTAGTTATTATATAAATCGACGTCCTAATGTGTATGTTTGCCTTATACGATCTTTCTTATTTGTACCCGTGAGTGATGTGAACACAAAAAAAAATAATTTGAAATTAGCTTTCAGTTGACGTATCAACGTTTTCTGTTCCCGATTTGTTACGAAGATTTAAACAAAATCAGAATGATTTTGCTGACTTAACATTGTGTTTATACGATTTTACAATATACAAAAACGAAAAAGTATATTTTTCTTGAAAAAAGACAGTGACAGAAAGTGTTGAAAAAAATCCACGAGCGGGATTCGAACCCGCACCCCATGACATGCCGGGTCAGGTGCACTGCCAACTATGCTATCGTGGCTCAATCCAACTCGCCGAAATTAATCAACACTATCTACTTTTACTTTGTAAGTTCTTTTCTTACTTTTCTTTCAAAATCTTTTTCTTACTGGCATGCTTTAAGCAACATAAAACTTGGCTAAAATTCCTTTGGAATGAAGCTGGCGGCTTTTTTTGTTCTATGACACTTAAAGACTTTCTTTCCACACCACAGCTAGAAATGGCTTAAGAGATAAGCTCTCTTCTAGAGATAAGCTCATCTTAATTTATAAATGTCTTGGGTACCGTGTGTTTCAATATGTTTTCTATGTACAAAAAAAATGTTATCCCCGCCCCGGGGTCTCACTTAGTCAGTAGTCAGTTATGGCAAAACTGCTTAGTCGATATCGTAGCCAGCTCACTATAACCAGCTAGCAAGCCAGCTCACTTGTTACCGAACGAGTTGCTGGGCCAGAAATGAAATTAATTATTAGACTTGGAAAAAAGACAAAGTGTGATAAAAACTTAATAGATAAGCGCTTTTGAATCGTCTCAAAATATTTTACCTACCACCCATTCAGGATGTCTTTTAGCTATGCAGACAGAAGAACGGGCGCAAGAAACTTAACTAATTAACAAAATGTACGGACTCCATAGTTAATTGTTTCTTGCAGTGTGAGGCTGCGCTCCCAAGGGCCGTAGAAATAATAAAATATTATAACTAAACTGATCTTAAGCATCAATTCCAACTCTTGAAACTGTTCCACTTCCCGGACCAGGATTCAGTACCTCTTCCCTTTAGTACTCCAAAAGTGCGCCACCGTCAGGACGTCTTCCAGTCTAGGTCTGAGTCCTAGTCCTAGATCCGGCTCGAAGGACCTTAAACAACCCCAGGTTGTCAAGGTCGAGTTCGAGGGTGTACTTTGTAATAAAAAACCAACTAGTACACGACAGGTTTATTGGATAGTTAAAAAAACGATTGCACCTTTAGCTTATATGAAAAAGTAAAGACATTTCAATAGCGCGATGCAGGCGGAAGAACGCCATACGCCATCTATCGAGATCTATGAGAACTAAACTTTGTTTAGAACCATTTTTGTGCCACAATAAACTTACTTAGTACAAACAAGTTCTTATAGATGTCAAACTCCCAGTCTCAGGGTGCCTCGTGGAGTTATTGTTAGGCATTCGATAACAGTAACAAATCGGGCATTGAAGCAGCGCCCCCAAGGGTGCCTAATGTAAGATTTATTATTTTAACTCTTCTCGTTTGTCACCAGGAGGCGCTGCTTTCGGAAATGCCATACAAATTGTCGTTTTCGTTAACGTGATCGAATGAAAAAATAAATCTTGCTGTAGACACTCTGGTGACAAACGAAGGAAGATAAAAAACGTGATCGAATAGCAAATAAGACTCGCAATAGGTCGTCAGCTCGCTGCACCCACTCTCTTGAACATTTCAATTAGTTTTGATTTAGAGTAGCTTGGGTGTGTCATGCTCTCTTTATTGTCCCTGTGGTGGTGACATGTGCGTCGGGTCGTTACATTCCCTAAAATATGGTTGAGCGAAGCGATGGCTGATTCATATGTCATACTCGTGAACAGGTGCCGCCTGTGGAGGCTGGTCTGCTCTTGCATACTTGTCTTATTTTTATTATTATTAACTATAGTTTAACTTTCTTCGACAGGTTCTGACTTTTACTAGTACTGTATGACATTGTATAAAATTAAACTGGTAAATGATATTTTTGCATACTTAAATATTTACTTAAACTATTTATTTTATCTTTTTCGTGTTTTTTTTACATGTTGTTGTGATATTTTGTGTTTTTATTTGTGATGGAAAGTCCTTTTATGATAGGCCATTTTCCAATTATTTTTGACGCTGTATTCCATACAAGAAAAGAGCTTGACACTTGCCGAGTTTCTTGCCGGTCCTTCTCAGTACAAGGTCTCCCGCCCAAAGTAGACTTGCGAACCGATGACATATTTACGTTCATAAGAGCTATTTGTAGCCTAAACTGAATAAATGATTTTGAATTTTAAATTTTCTCTTATGTTTAATTATTATATATTTATTAATTTTGTTGCGGGTGACAACAAAATGGATTAACACCATAATGGTTTCATGCAGCGCGAGGCGGCGGCGGCCCCACGGCCAACCCCCACCCCACGCCAGCTACCACTAGTTAGTACTGACCCGTCATGGTGAAGATGCCGACGAAGAGGCCGATGGAGCGGCCGGCCAGCATGACCTCCTCCTCAGAGTCATTGCCGGCAGGCTTCTTGCGGCCGGCCCAGATGCCCACGGCCAGGATCAGCACATAAAACAGGATGATGGAGATCACGCCCGCCACGTTGATCATCTTCGCTGCTTTTGTTCACCTGGACGGACAAGACAAACACTGCTCAATCTCCTACATAACATTTCAGTACACATCATTTGATGATGATGGTGATGTACAAAAAATAACCACCGCATTTGATATCCCCACTGCTGGATACAAGCCTTTTTGGATGGATGGGAGAACAGGTGTTGCTTAACTTCAACAATCGCGGACCGGCGCGGTACCCCAGTGGGTACCGCGCCGCGATGGTGCATTCACCATCACGCTTCTCGTCATCATCATCATCATCATCATCATCATCATCATCATCATCATCATCATCATCATCATCATCATCATCATCATCATCATCATCATCAGGCAACAATCTTTCCTTTTGAGGGTGGATTCATTAGATTCACACCACATCACCAGCTTCGAAGCACTTGTAATGCAAGTCCCAAGACGCATTCATGAGAGAATTCTGGTTAAAGTGATGATTAAAGTGTGTTGTAGTGTAGAGGATTGTAGTGTTCAGTCATTTTCGTAGAAAACTTCCCACCGCACCGATATGAGAAAGACAATTACAAAATTATGTGGCTCTAAGGTAAATTAGGTAAGGTATGGACCATCGTAGCATAATAATAGCATAAACGTCTAATTGCTAGCCTTCCTACATAAAGATGTGGAACACATCACGAGATCTGGACATAACTCACTACGCAGGCCCGATGGGAGTTGGTGGCAAAAGGCCAACGACTTAAGGTACATTGCGAATATATAAGACCTTACGAATGACGGAAAAGTGAACAACTCGCACTGAAAAAATCAACACAACGGGATTATGACTTTTAGGTTTTGTTTTGCGTAAAACAAATGTGGATTATAATATTTGTACCATTTTTACCATATCGATTGTCCAAATTTGTACATGAATGCCTGTATGCCATAATCTATACATATAAAATACTTTATCCTGATTGACTGACTGACGGATCAACGAACAACCTAAACAGCTGATCGTAGCTAGAGACCTGAAACTTGGAGGATGTGTTTTTTGTATGACGTAGGCATCCGATAAGAAAGGATTTTCCGAAATTCTACCCCTAAAGAGGTGAAAAAGGGGGGCAAAGTTTGTATTGGACAATGTGATTCCTTGGTCCAATCTACTTCAAATTTTTCATAAACCTTTTTTAATACAATTGATGGAAGACGTATTTCGTATTTTATTGAAATTCATCCCCTATCGGGGTTAAAAAGGGGTAGAAAGTTGTTTTGGCGGTGGTTTGCTTCGAAGTTGATATCAATACTCCTTAGTCCTTTTGATATAAATTATATTTCATTTTGACACAGTCATGTTTGAAAACTCAATCCGATTTTACTCAAAAAAGGTTGATTCAATATATAAAAAAAATATTGATTTCGCTGATAAGCTCAAAAATTTTTAGTAGAGAGTTTGTTGTTATCTGTAAACGGCCTTCACAGCGTCACCGGACTTTTATGGGGGCGGCGAGAAATTTAAAGGGTTCCTCAAGCCAATCAGAAACGTCAGAAGGTTTCTAGAGGGAATGGCATCACGCAAGCCTTCTCCCGCACTCTATTAGATTCTCCGAGTAGTTTGGATAGGATTGGGATGGCCTTTACAGGTATACAATAGTGGTGTACGTTATAAGCAGATGTGTGTCTAATCAGAGTTTATACCCTAACTATCCTAACTAATAGTAACTTAACTTAATATGCGAAAGTGAGTTTGTTTGTTATTTGTTACGCTTTTACGCATATTCAACCGATCATCATGAAATTTTGTACAATATTCCCAAGAGTATAGTCAAAGACTTGTTATTAAAAAAGTGAGATTGTTTGTTTGTTTGTTTGTTTGTTTGTGTGATACCATTTCACGCGTTAACTATTTAACGATTTGTTTGTTTTGTTGTCATAGAAACTGTCAAAGCGGTACGAAGTCCGCCGGGTCAGCTAGTCTTGTCATATAATATAACAACCACTTACATCAAAATCCCTAAACACTTATAGAGATACCTCCATTAGATTGTAGTTGATATCAATTAATCAAAACGCCTAAAATCATTTCCACAATGATTAGAAATCCAATTTATACAAGTAACATTTTATTCAGCATTATGACTAAAACAAACCTTTTTAACACGTTAAGTGCGAAGCGAGGCCTAAATCACCCCTGATGCAACTTCCCTGTGGTGCGGCAAGCAAAAAAGTGAATTTCTCTGTCGTGCGAATGGCATAGCTTTGGTTTGGTCCAGTGTAGGAAAGAGATAAATATATATTTGAGATCACTAATGGTTCCGGACTTGGTGGTGTACCTACCTTGGTACCGGATGTCTTAGGCCTCGTGCCGCACTGAATTAATATAATTTTAATGCAGTGCGGAACGAGGCTAAAACGTCCCATATCCCCCCTGACCTCGTACCGCACTCAACGCGAGCTTCCCGCGATCAGTGTTGTGCATCACGTCGATACGGAAAATACGGAAATATCTGCCAAAGCAAGTTACTAGTTACAAATTGCAGAAAGGCGAAATTATTGGAAAAATGAACAAAAAGGGCGTAAAGGTAATGAAATGGATGGATAAACGGAATGTTTTGATGTTGACTACGTGCAAAGATCACGATGATAACCTGATAGATACTGGAAAAAAGAAGAGAGGAACCGACGAATGCATAAAAAAACCGGGATGTGTTTTGCTGTACAATAAAACAAAAAAAGGCATTGACTTTTCTGACCAGATGTCTTCTTATTATACAACTTTGTCTACCCTGTTTCAATGAAAAACACTCATAAATAAGTACAACATATGTATTGAGATTTTTATAAAAAAAGTATATTGATACTGATTTTTTAATGTTAATTCAAGTTCTAATAATTGTATTTTTAAAGCCCGAGGCAGAATAAATAGGACAGTTTCTTTTCTACTTCTGGTTGCCTTTTTTTTCTATTCTGTGAACCGCATTAAGATTTTCATATACAAATAGAAAGATAAACCTTATGCATAAACCGTAATCCATTATTTTCCAATAATAAGTCTGTAATAGGTGCCTCTTAATGGTATAGAATGGAACGCTTCGTGCGCGAGTCCGACTCGCACTTGGCCGGTTTTTTTTTCTTTATGGCGCCTTCAAGCACAATTTAGATTATTTAAAAAAAATGTATCCTTTGATAGCTTTGTGTTGTTTTGCCAGGTTTTGCCCTTAAAACGATCTAATGAGATATAATTGATCAAAATCGGTCAAGTCGTTGCGTAGTTAAGACAGTTTAAAAACGTCGATATTATTTTTCCCATCACTAATCGCAGCGAAAATTTGCCCTATTTCAGTGCGTTACGAGGTGTATAAGATCCCATATTTTGTTTTGCTAATAATTCCTAAACTAGCCATCAGATCCCGGGGCGACGGTGGATTAGGGTTCATCAATTCACTGTCTATATCAATAAGGACCAAAATTCTCATTTATCTTTGATTTCGCGCCAGAAAATGGATTTTAGTCTGTAAAAGGAGGTGGGGTCTAATAGACCGCGTGTCGCCCTAACGTCTGGTCACGGTACGGGCCGATTATACCTCGTGCCGCAGGAACGGAAAGTATGCAAAAATTGGTGCCGCAGCTAACGTGTTAAAAACAAGCTTTTATTTAAATGCGCTAAAAAGAAAAAAAAAACTTTTACTTAACTTATAACGTCATTACACAATTTATATGATATAAAAGCTAGTCGCGAAATTTAAGTACTCGTATTTACTTAGATTAAAAATTTTAATAATTAAAATCAATCACATCAAGTTATTTAATTTACTTGTTTATCTACACAAGCAAATCTCGCGATAAGCTTTTATATCATATACTTAAATTATGTAATGACGTATAAGGTAATAGTAATAGCTTTAAAGTAAAAGTTTATTTTTTTCTTTTTAGCGCATTTAAATAAAAGCTACGTTGGGTCTTTACGTCGCCTATTCCACAAAGTCTAAAGACGAAAGTCTTCAATCAGTGCGTCCTACCGGTCATGACAATCGGAACCGAATCGTGGACACTCACGGTAGGGCTGGTTCACAAATTTAAAGTCGCTCAGCGAGCTATGGAAAGGGCTATGGTCGGATTTTCTCTGAAGGATCGACTTCGGAATGAGGTGATCCGACAGAGAACGAAAGTAATCGACATAGCCCATCGGATCAGCAAGCTGAAGTGGCAGTGGGCCGGTCATATTAGCCACAGACCGACAACCATTGGGGTAAACGAGTTCTCGAGTGGAGACCGCACATCGGCAAACGTAGTGTAGGACGCCCTCAGACTAGGTGGACCGACGATCTTCTCAAGGTGGCTGGCAAGAGCTGGATGAGAGTAGCCGCGGATCGTGCTCGGTGGCGTGCACAAGGAGAGGCCTATGTCCAGCAGTATAGGCTGATGATGATGATGATGAGATGATGATGAAATAAAAGCTTGTTTTTTAAAAGGTTTTTTACTTTTAATTTATTTTTTACTTTTCAGTTATCGTCCTTTCACTTGATACCCATATTGTATGCAAGCTTTAAAAACTTAGTCCGCCATATTGGATTTAGAGTGATGTCACTTAAGTTATTCTCAGCAAGCCCTTTCATTTGATACCCATATTGTAGGAATGCATTGAAAATAATTAGTCCGCCGTCTTGGGTGTGCCGCCACCTTGGATTTAGAATGACGTCACACACCAACCAATGCCTTGTCATCAGAACTGAACATGTATACAAAATTTCAGCTTAATCGGTTGA
This sequence comes from Eudonia mercurella, assembly GCA_963082485.1. NCBI lineage: Eukaryota > Metazoa > Arthropoda > Insecta > Lepidoptera > Crambidae > Eudonia > Eudonia mercurella. The sequence goes on along the minus strand of OY720031.1, from coordinate 14,752 downwards.
AGAAATCTGCTTCAAAATTGAGTTGCAAGATTCCACCCGAACAAACATACGTACTTACATTGCAAGTTAAATAAGAGCTTTTAAAAAACTTTAGGATTGAAACATGAAATCGAAGATTCAAATAATATTGTTATTTTTTATGATAAACATAATGATGATACGATTTTACCGCTATCGATTTTATGATATGATAGCTCTCAACTGTAACCGGTAACAAAAGTTGGTTCTCTGCTCCATTAAACCCTGGAGATACCTAGTTAGTAACATTTGGTCACTCATCCAGGGACTTGAAATTGCGAAAGTTACATCTGCCTCAAGAGCTTCTGTTTCTCGAAGACCGATGACCAGATTTTACTTCTATTTATGGAATAAACGTCAAGCTCAAAGTTTATTCCATAAATAGAAGCAAGCTCGCATAAATTTACATTAATCAGTATTAGTAAAGATGAGAAGGTAGTACGATGGGCCTCCAATGCCCTTTTCTCAAATCTCGGTGTGAAGTAGACAACAATATCATTATTTTCTACGATTTGCATAATAAAACTTGCATAAGGCCACGGAATAACTAATAGAACTACGTTTTTACGTGGCTATGACAGACAGGGGTCAACTTCCAGTTCCTAATACTTACTATATAAATTTCATAAAGGTCAAAAGTTAACAGAACTAGCGTAACGTCATCGATCAACAATATTTTTACAACATAAAATTTATAAAAAAGTTACACTTGCGTAATACCAATCGAGTTCTAAAAGGTAGAAATATAACCACAAATCGTCAACAGATTTCCAAATATTCGTTGGTTAACTATAGCATGTACGAGTAAATCCATGCTGAAAGTCCAGCGGGAACGGGTTCCATAAATAAAGCAGGCGCAAATGGAAGATCGCTGTATGTCAATTAAAACAATTAAAACCTGAAATAACTCTCGAATCTCGGCTTCGGGGGAAGTAAGGTTTTACAGGACTCATTATTATTCTAACCTACGTGCAATGTAGCACTGAAGGCTGCAGGTAAAACGACAGCCTTTTGTTAAGGAGATACGTGGTGAGAGTTTCAAATTTTGACGAAGAAACGACCAACTTCGCGGTGCCTGAGGGCCTAGACAAGTGACATAATGCCAATAGAAAAGAAGTGGGATTGATAAAGGCCAACGATACGTTACGTTCCGAACGATACGTTACGTATAAATGACGTTTGATTTGCATATGTGTAAATCCCATTACTTATACGTTTACCATTATATTTCTTTTCTATTAGCGTTATACTCATCATCATCATCATCATCGGCCTATCATAGTCCACTGCTGGACATAGGCCTCCCCTAATGAGCGCCATAGCTTCCTATCCTCAGCTTGACGCATCCAGCATCTGCCTGCAGTCTTTCGCAGGTCATCATCCCACCTGGCCGGAGGTTGTCCTACACTACGTTTACCGAGTCGTGGTCTCCACTCAAGAACACGTTTACCCCAGCGGTTGTCGGTTCTTCGCCAGATATGGCCGGCCCACTGCCACTGCATCTTGCTAATTCTTAGAGCTATGTCGATGACTTTGGTTCTCTGTCAGATGTATTCGTTACGAATCCTATCCTTCAGAGAAACTCCGAGCAAAGCTCTTTCCATAGCTCGCTGAGCGACTTTAAACTGGTAGACCAGCCCTACCGTGAGTGTCCACGTCTCAGCTCCGTAGGTCATGACGGGTAGGACGCACTGATTGAAAACTTTCGTTTTCAAGTATTGCGGTATGGATGACGAGAAGACTCGACGTAGTTTTCCAAACGCTGCCCAGCCCAACTGGATCCTCCTCTTGGCCTCCCTCTCAATTTTTTTTTTACCTAATTGCAGAATCTGCCCGAGGTAGGTATATTCGGAAACGATTTCAAGAAGGTGACCATGTACGACGACTGGTATTGGGTCAATGTGGCCATTGATCATGACTTTGGTTTTATCCAAATTCATGCCGATGCGTCGCGAGGCTGAAGCTAGGCCGTCCAGCATCCGGTTTAGCTCCTCTAGCAACTCCGCCATTAGAACTATGTCATCAACGAATCGCAGGTGTGAGATGTAGTCACCGTTTATGTTAATGCCCTTTCCTTTCCAGTCCAGCGTCTTAAACATATCTTCCAACGCGCTTGTGAACAGTTTCGGGGATATGACATCCCCCTGCCTCCCTCCGCGTTGTACTAGCGTTATACTCACATATCAAATATTATGCCACTTGTCTAGGCCCTCGCCCCTGAACTGGTAAAGCATATTGTGGTCGACTAGGGTTGTGGCACCAGTGTCCGGCAGGAACCAGGAATCAACATTTTTTTTCCTTTAATCATTAAAAATACCTGACTGAAGTTGCTAACCCTCAGCAACGGAATTTTGTGTTTAGCAACACTTAAATAGAGACCACCGGCTGATCTACCTGTCACCTCGTAAAAATGGGAACCTGGGCTTAAAGTGTCGAAGACTGGTGCCCTACCCGACCTATATGGTAAGAAAGACATGTAAAGTCGTGGTTGCCAGTAGTTGTAGATGTAGATGGTCGTCGCTGCACCATCCGCATAAGGTTTAGGACTCGATCTCCCAATATTGGTCTCGTAGGATGGAGAAGAGAAGATGCAGTGGAGCGAGTATACACGCAAAGTGGCTGACAGGCGCTCAGTTGGAATAGGAGAGCTGAAGATGGGGTCAGCATACAATAGGAGAGAATCCAGCAGCAGTAAACTGACACGGGCTGATTATGATGATGTGATAAGGCCTGATTCCGGCAGTGAGATGTTTATTTTATAGTTTATGGAAAGAACAACAGCTGTAATACAACTTAAAACCTTGAAAATACCATCAGAAAGACAATTGCAGGTCCTTACTTATAAAAACGGATGATGATGAACAGGGACCTATCCGTATTGTGCCAGTATAGTACTTTGGCCGCTAAAGTCTGCTGAGTGCGAGTTTTATTTACCATTAGATCACGTTAACAAAACAAAAAAAAACAAAAACAAAAAAGATCTCGTATAGCTTGAGTACCTTTTCGTGACAAACGAGGTAAGTTGCAATTATGCCATAGCGTTTTAAATATAAATAAATAAATATTAGACAAAATCACATACATTGTTCTGATCTTAAGGTAAGTAGCTAAAGCACTCGTACTATAGAAAAACAACGACGGTACTACAACCACCCACACCCGACACAATATCGAAAGGATCGTTTTCGACATTGACCCGACCGGAAATAGAACCTGGGACCTCAGAGTTAGCGCCGCCCACAGTCCGGCGTGCAAGCCACTCGGCTACGGAGGTCGTCAAAAATGATTATGTCAAGAAACTATATTAAACTAGCTGTGCCCCGCGGTTTCACCCGCGTTAATAGTCATAGTGTGATGTAATAAATGGACTATTCAACACAAAAATTATTTTTCAATTTGAACCAGTAGTTCCTGAGATTAGCGCGTTCAACCAAACAAACAAACTCTTCAGCTTTATAATATTAGTACTATAGAAGAAAAATATAACTGGCACCAGCGCCCTGTTCTGTCAAGACATTTCATTGATTGTAATGACAGCCGCTTATTTGTGTTAAGCATTTATAGCACCAAAGAACCTTCAAGAAGCTGACGAAAGTCGAGCTGACTACAGAACGAGGGTGAGTAAGCGACACTCATCGGCCTGTGCCTGTCTCAGCACCTTGTTCGTATACATGCTGCAACACAGTATGTTGTCCCGTGAAACTAGTTTCTAGGTCCATGATGTCTGTATTGTAATGCGATGCCGTCGTTCCTTATCACTAATACTTGGTGAATGAGATTGTTATACTCATTCTTTTATAATTTAAACCATAGACGTTTGTTAGGCGAAGTGCCTCGCGCTAACTCAACTAATAATACTGAGGTTACGTTACGTTACGTTACTACTAATGTTAAGGAATCTTAAGAAGAAAAACACTTTCTGTTTAGTACTTACTTGTTTTGAGTAAAACCTCCCTCCTTCTCCCTTATAAAATCTCTCTCCTTCGTTATCAAAATGTTAAGCTCTTTGGCGATTTCACACACACACTATCATCGCTTCTTTTCTTTCGATTCTAAAACCACTGAACCGAACATATAGAAGCACGATATAAGATATCATACAAACATACCACTACCGTCCGTCACTAGTGCACAATTAACAATTAGTCAGCGCGAAGGGTCGCGGGAGCGGCGGGCAGCAGTCGCCCCATCGGAGGGAGGTTTTCTGCGAAGGACTGTTCCTGGTGCGGAAGCTTAGGCCGCACATGGGCGCGGGCGCGGGCAGGGCGGCTCGCGAGGCATGAGCCCGTTACGTAAGGCGGAGTACCGCGGCTCACGTGCCCGCCGGTGACAGCGCGCTGAGACGCCCGGTCGCGATCGATCCCCTGACGTCATTGGCCGCCCGCCGCGCGCCTGCGCCTCACGCCCGCGCCACGCACCTGCCCGCCCGCGCTGCTTGCTCCTCTCAGTACACCCACCAGCCACTTCCACGTGCATTGCCTCCACAGCCCCAACCATATATTGAACTATTGAGGTGTGGCTGCCAGTGTATTGCAAACCTTAACGGATTACGAAGCTTCACGCCGGAGGGCAGCCCCATTGGCATCTGAGTAGCCGCCCGTCTTTCCATTGACAAATTGATTGATGAGTTTGAATTTGTAATAATGGTCGATCACGAGATATTTTTAGCTCGTTTACCAATGCCTTTAGAACTTACTGTACGTAAGCTCCAAAATCCAAAACTAAATTACCCAAGTTCTTATCTCTTTGTTACTATACTGTTAATTACATTACAAACAACACATACAACAGTATGTTGTAGTAAAGCTGTTATACTCGTAGTATATTATATACTGTCAAAAAAAAACTTGTACAAAAAAACCAAGTCTCGCAACTCAGTTCTTCTACCGTAAAAAGTTATGAGATCCATGTAATACCAAGTTCTCAATATTAAAAATCTTTTAAATAAAAAGATTGACTTGGCCATCGCATGAAAACACAATGTAACTCACAATTTATTAAATTAGATTGTTTAGTGCGATTGCCAAGTCAATCTATTTATTTAAAACATAAAAGATTTTTAATATTGAGAACTTGGTATTACATGGATCTCACAACTTTTTACGGTAGAAGAACTGAGTTGCGAGATTTAGTTTTTTTTACAAGTTGTTTTTGATGGTATCTCATTTCTTTTTGTAGATAGTTCAACTTTTATCCTTTCCAGTACCATCTAGGTACTGTAGTGGGAATGAAAGTCTATGCTAAGGGAATGCTATCACCTATTATTCCATTATACATATTATTGGTGAACTCAGACCTTAGACTAACCAATGATAGATTTTTCCAAATGATAGGGCAATAATAAATAAAATCTTGTGATAAAAAACACGTATTTTATTCTAGACTTAGATTATTATTCTAAGATTCTAGACAATCAAGTTTGAAGTACATTCATAAGAAGAGACTACTACACTGTCAAATATTACAAAATTTAAATATAAAAGTCAAAATTGTGCAAAAAGTTCTTTTACATGTTAGTGAAAAACTTCTTGCTTCAACACTCCTCCTCAATTTCGACTTCATACTAACTAACTACTACTTATACAACTCCCATACATAATGTACACCACGCAAACTTTCCTTTCAGCAAAGGTTTGGTCAATGAGTCAGCAACCATACGTTCTGTCTGAACATACTCTAACTCAATGTGCCCATGTTCAACTGCCTCTCTCACAAAATGGTGGCGTACAGCAATATGTTTTGTACGCTGGTGATGCACAGGGTTATGTGCAATTGCAATAGCAGATTGGCTGTCACTGTAGATCTTTATCGGCAATTCGGCTTGACCAGTTATTTCAGCCACAAATCTTTTTAGAAATATTGCCCCTCTTGCAGCTTCCGACATTGCAACATACTCAGCTTCAGCTGTAGATAATGCAATGGTCTTCTGCTTCTTGCTTTCCCAGCTGACAGCAGCTCCCATATGCAAGAATACTGCTCTTGAATACGACCTCTTATCATAACAGGAGGCATGACTTGCATCTGCGTAGCAATAAACTTCATCTGATGTTTCTCTCTTAAACATCAATCCAAAATCTTTAGTTCCTCTAAGGTACCTTAATACACGCTTTGCAGCAATCCAATGCTCGTCACTATAGTTGCTGTTAAACTGACTTAGATAGTTAACCGCATATGCTATATCTGGTCTAGTGCACACAGAAAGATACATCAAAGACCCAATCAAACTTTGATATGGTGTGTCAGGATCGGATACATTCTCCGGTCCAGGTTTATTTAAATTTTGACCCGTAACTGCAGGCGTAGCTGCTGGCTTGCAGTTCTCCATTCCAAAAAACTTCAAAACCTTTTTCACATACTTCGATTGATCCACTTTGATACCTAACTCGCTCTGAGTTATGTGCATTCCTAGGATAAGTTCAGCTTTGCCTAAGTCCTTCATTTCAAACTTGGCCATGAGTTCCTGCTTAACCTTCCGTAGTTCAGCAGCATTATTCCAAAATATCAACATGTCGTCAACATACACTGCTAGTATGATCACATTGTTGCCTTTAGATCTTGTGTACACGCAGGGTTCATTCTTTGATCTCTTGAATCCTAGTTGTAGTAACTCCTTATTGAGCTTTGTGTTCCATTCCCTTGGGGCTTGCTTCAACCCATACAGTGAACGTTTCAATAAACAAACATGGTCTTCTTTCCCTTTTTCTTCAAAGCCTTCTGGTTGTTTCATGTAGACAGTTTCATGTAACTCTCCATTAAGAAATGCTGTCTTGACGTCCATCTGATCTATTTTTAGTCCTTGTATCACAGCTTGAGCAATGAGGGCTCGCAAAGAACTATGTCTTACTACTGGCGCAAACGTCTCTTCATAGTCAATTCCGCGCCTTTGACGGAATCCTCGTGCCACAAGACGTGCTTTATACCTTAGTATCTCCCTTGCTATTTCTGTTTCCTTTATTCTTTGTCAGTAGTGCTGACGTTGACGTCTGGTTTCCACTACCTGAAGCAGCGTAGGTATCTTCCATTTGATACAGTTTGTTCTTCACGTAATCTGACGTGAGTTCAGTTTGACTGTTCTCAATCGTGATTTTCAAAGGTTGAAACTCTGGTGTTAGACCTTGTAGGAGAAGAGCAGCCAATAGTTCATCATCAACTTCCTTTCCTATGTCTCTCAGCTCTTCGGCTATAGTTAACACAGCAGTAACATAAGCTCGTACCGTTGAAAATCCTTCTAATTTTAAACTGACTAACTTTGATAACAGGCAGCAACGATTGTTCACGCCTTTATCCTGAAACGTCTTACTCAGCTTAATCCAAGCTTCCTTTGCTGTCTTCGCAGACCGTATGTGCACAAGACATTCAGGTTGAACCATCATACCTATCTTGGCTTTTGCCTTCTGGTCTCTTTTCTTGGCAGCTATATCAGTCGTATCTGGCTCTGTCCCAGTAAACTCCCAAAGATCTTCGTAGACAAGTGCCATCTCCATCTGGACTTTCCACGTAGCATAATTGGAGCTACCCTCTAGCCTCGCCATTGGTGGCATGTTTATACCACTATTACTTGCCATCTCGACTGATCTTCCTTCAATATTGTCTCCGCTTCCTATGTCTCTCATCAAATCTTAGAATGGCCCATAACCTATTGGTGAACTCAGACCTTAGACTAACCAATGATAGATTTTTCCAAATGATAGGGCAATAATAAATAAAATCTTGTGATAAAAAACACGTATTTTATTCTAGACAATCAAGTTTGAAGTACATTCATAAGAAGAGACTACTACACTGTCAAATATTACAAAATTTAAATATAAAAGTCAAAATTGTGCAAAAAGTTCTTTTACATGTTAGTGAAAAACTTCTTGCTTCAACACATATTATACATACAGGTACACTGATTCATTAACTGCAAATGTTATTTTTGCAGTTGGTGTATATAGAAAACTGGACCGAAATAGCAAAATGCTTGCTTGGTTACTGAAAATTCAGGCTTCTAGTTTTATCCACAACGAAGTTATAGGGGGTCGAAAATGGCCTGAACTGTATCGAGAAAAAGATGGTACGGCTGTGACGCTTTTTCGCTCGACTTGGCGGGCGCACTGCCGTGCCCCCAGATATATATGCCGTAGTAAAATGAAGAAGATATTATGGTATAATAAAATATTATTTTCTAGGAGTTTCACAACAAACATCTAGCACGGTTAAATATAAGTTTTATTAATACCTTTTCAGTTTGTCCCATACGAGCATCAGCCAGATCACTCAGCTGACGGCTGACGGCTCTTAAAGCTCTGTCCAGTATCACAGAATAACTAGTCCAATATGCAATGTAGATCAGCACTATAGCTAATTTATTATGTACTTTCAAATAAATAATTTGTGAGGCTACCTTTCGAAATAAAAGTATGGAAAAGCAAATAAAAACTTTTTCAAAAAGTACAAAAAAAAATATCCGCCATCTTGATTTGCTGACAGTCCGGCTCGCAATGACATTTTTTTATTTAAAACATGACTTGTTTTCAAAATTCTATGCGTCTGTAACAGACATTATTTTATATCTAAATTAAAAGTTTACCGTCGTCGCACCGTCGCCGAAACGTCCTCGAAGCCATTGCCTACACTTTAAATTGTGTTTCATAATAAAACTTCAGCAAAATGCATGACACTGTAAGTATTAAAACCAATCATTAGTAGGCTCTGGCCTAGTAAAGCGAAGTCACAAAATACGGAGATTGAAAAAGATAAGTTATACACAAAGGCGCTAGAGCTCGGAGCATCTCGAACCAGACCAAGCGCAGGCGAGATTCCGTGTTGGACCAGCACGCTAAGTTATCACTAGATCCCCCGGTCGGTCGGTCTGTCCATGTACAGACTTGCACGGTTACGGTAGGACGCGGTTACTTTTGAATCGTATATAACATTGATCCCACATAGTTCCTGAGTGTGAGTGAGGTAGCACGGTGATTCGCTGAAAATTGAAATCTTCAATAAGCGAGAGGTCGTCTAATCGATTCTAACCAGTGGCAGCCTCTTTTATGTGGCGTCGGCACCTACCGCATACCACACGCTTTCCTACATATTGTTTTATTTGTATTAGTTACGTAAGCCATCCAATGTGGTACTGATGGCGCCGACCGATTCCCGCAGATAATCCGGTTGGCCGACGTATGGAAGACGTGCAACAAGATCCGCGCGGCCGCCTTCCGCGTGGGCCTCAACCTGTGGGACTGGTACCGCCCGCTCGACCCGGAGGGCAACTCCCTCATATCCGGTAACATCACCCCCCCCCATTTTTAAGATGGAAAACTCATGGCCACGTGTCAAGCGTCCAGGGTGGCGTGGGTGGTTATTTGGGAGCCACCCCTAGCTCCCGCCTTGTCTCCAGGCTTTGACGAAGATTCGGGAGAAGGGAGGAACATCACCCTCTTCAGTCACTCCACACCAGTTTGGGTGTCGTTGAAACTAAGCAGTAGCCATGACTCATTGTTATTTGGGTGTGACTCGTCAAATTCTAGAGGTCACAGTTGTGGCTACTTGTATTAAACTTATAGTAGTAGTAGGTAGAAGATAACTTCAAAGAACAGAGCTGTAATTAACTTTACTCACGATTCGTCCCGTTCGATGATAGCACGTAGTATTTGAGACCAATAGCAGCAACAGGTTCACAAGCATGATGGACATAGGGTAGTGGAGTGGCACCAGTATTTGACACTTTAAGCCCAGTGTCCGACACAGTATTCGTGGCCAAAAAATAACATAGGTTTTCATTGATATTGATTGATATGTTACGCGATGACCGCTAGGAAGTTGGTGGCCTTGATTCAATTGTTACTAAAGTCACAAATCTGTTGCTGACCCATATTCGATGATTAAAGGATGATGATTATTTGACGATTAAAGGTGATGATTATTTCATGATTAAAGGTGATGATTAAAAGATGATTATTATTTTATGATTAATGGATAATGATTAAAGAATGATTAAAGGATGAATATTATTTGATGTCTAAGGTGCCTAAAAGTTTGGTGAGATGTGGACTGTGTAATGCTTTGGCCAGCCTCCGCCAGGCTTTGAGTCGCTGGTTGTGTGAGGGTGTGGGTGTGTGGTGTCCCCAGAGTCGAAGTTCGTGTCGATCCTCGCGGGCCCGCTGCGCTCGGTGGTGGGGCTCTCGGACGCGGAGATCGCGCAACTGGCGGACTACTTCCGCGCGCAGGACGGCCGCGTGCTCTACCACCAGCTCTGCCAGATCATACACGGCGAAGGTGAGGACCACGTCACTTGTGCTCGTTACACTAGATTAAGCGACGGTTGTCTTTATACTGATCGTCTGATGGTAAGCGTTGACCGCAGCCGATTGATTATTCATCTTTATCTTTCACGTCAGCTCATGTTATGTCATTACTGCTGGGGCAAGAGCCTTCCCTATGGATGAATAAAGAGGACGGCCCAGTGCGGATTGATGGTTGTTAACGACTGCTAATGCAGCCGGGACCAACGGCTTTACGTGCCTTCTGAAGAACGGAGGAGCTCTAGATGATAAATCTTTTGGTCACCTATCCGTAACCGGCCTTTGCGAAAGCTGCTTAATCTTAGCAATCGCAGACCGAGCGCATTAACCACTGCGCCATCAAGCTCCTCGTTTGATGCTGCTCATTGCTGCGCATGCTGAACATTTGATGCCGATTGATGCTCGGAAGCAATTTGTTATAAACGATGCTATATCGACTCTGAACCCTCTAAAGTCTTACCTCCTTATTCATAAAAACTATTTAAGCATTATTTAGTCAAATATTGTTTTGCCAACGTCACACAAACATCATTTCGAATTTGAGAAAAAGAGACAAATCAATGATTAACTAAATTTTGCTTAAATAATTTTTATGAATCCGAATAGTTATTCCGTGTTTTGTTCCCGTCATGCAAACGTCATTTCAAATTAGAGTAAAAGAGACAAAACACGGAATAACTATTCGGATTTTTATTTTTTGTTTATTTGTAAGGGGGTTAGTCTTTAGTTCCTGTTTATCTTTATTATATAATTTTACAGAATTTAAGTTTCCCTTGACAAAACAAAAGCTAATAAATGCAATCTATACCTATACCCCATGATCTCATGCTAGTTGCTAGGCGGTGGAACTAACCGTTAAATTGATAAGTTTTATGATTTTATACTATTGTGTATCAGTGACGTAAAACAGCTGGACTTTATGTCTAAATCACAATCGCAATCTAAATGCAGTTTCGTTTTCAGAAGGACAATCCTCTTTAACTTAATCAAGAGCAAGTGACAGGCTATCAAACTAATAGCAGTTTGGAATTATTTTATATTTTTTTTAAATGTTATCTTGTGGAATCTACCTCTACGTGAATGCCTATATTCAAAGTCAAAAATCGATAATAAATTATACTATCTGAAGGAATGAAATAAAACGTATTATTATTGCAATTTATTTATTTTATTATTTAAATTAGTGTTTTGATTGGTTCCATTCAAAAAACACTAGGCGCCTTACAAATAAACAAAGAATAAGGTCCGAATAGTTATTCCGTGTTTTGTTCCTGTCATGTAAACGTCATTTCAAATTAGAGTAAAAAAGACAAAACACTATTCGAAGCTTATTCTTTGTTTATTTGTAAGACCCTATATAAATAATATTGGTTGTAGGCGTTGGCTAAAGGTATTTTTTTAATATAAGGATAGTATAGAAAAGACATAAAAGGACTTGAAACACATATTAGAGTACCTACTTATTTACAGGATTGCAAATTATTCAAGCTGCTATTATTCAATACAATGTACAGCCCCCTATCTAATCTTGAAGCAGACTTGTGACATGAGTGTTGGTTGATCTAAAAAACAATATAAAGTTGTAATAACTATAGTTCTGTCTATTTACATTACTATTTGTAGCCTTATCTTAAATAATCGTCAAGTGGATTGGACCGTGGCCGAGAACTTCCTTTTGTAACGCTTAAACGTTTCAAAGACGCTTAAACATGTGACGCGTGACGCTTAAACGTTTAATTGGCCTATACTGTCCCAAAGCTGAGCAAAGACCTCCATTATTGAAGTCAAATCATCGTTACAATTTATGAGTATTGAATTAACAACCACCACGCACACAAACCCGAAATATGCAATGAAAAATCCGAAATATACATTTCAGCCCGAACTGGGAATTGAACCCGGGATCTACGGATCTGGTCGAGCGTTCGCCGTGCCGTCGTTCGCCGAGCCGTGTTCCTCACGTTCCGAAAGTTAATAAAATGGTTTTGTCAACAATACTTATATTTCAACATTAAAGAGACAAGACAAAATTAAAGACAAAAATTAAGACAAAATTAAATTATATTATGAATAGAAGTTTGCGGTAGCCATTAGCTTTCATAGTTAGTTCATCAGTCAGATAGTACGGTTCCGCGATGCTCCGGTCACTGGGTCACTCTTACACAAGGATCAATATAGCACGCCATTCACGAAATAGAACTCCTCCGTCCAGTCCTCCTCCTCCGGTCTACGGATTACTAAATATTTATTTTGCTTAAAAGTTAATTATGAATAGAAGTTTTTGTTTTTGATTTTAAAATAAAACATCTTTTATGGATCTCCTCGAGTTTATTTGAAATAATCAAGCACTTTGCAATATTGTTACCCGTAAACTGGATGTAGCCGTTTTAAATTTGAATTTTGTTCAATCTAGTTATTAACTATAGCGACCGCCGCAAGCTTATTCAAGCCCGCTTAAAATATTTTTACTACGTTTATTTTGACCACATAACCAAGTGTAAAGTTTTTTATTAGGAGATTTTTAATAAGCACCTCTATTTAAACAAGAGTAACGCTTAAACGTTTTAAATATTGGAGTATATTGCCATCTCCATCGACGCGGAGCGGATTTCTAACGGCAAAGTCAACGGTGATAGAAAGACCGCAATGACGCACTAGAAGTTTTTCGCAGTGTCGCAACTCGCAAGACACCAGTGCAGTGCCCTGATGATCGTATCAAAACCGTAACGATATCGTAGCGACTTACTCGTTAAAACCATTTTTGTATTTCCATCCGTCAATCGAGCCGATTTTAAACTCGTTCGAACGAAAGTCGCTCGTTCGAGTTCCAACCCACCGTATTCAGATTTACCGTATACGGTTAGCTGGAACTTCGAACGACTTTAAAAACGTATCTTGGTTTGAAAATGGTCCCAGATGCGGGTGGGCGCGACAAGACGTCGGCGGACTGCGTGCTGGAGGCCTGCCCGCCGCCGCCGGAGCCCGCGTGCCACCGCCTGGACCAGTGGCAACTGCGGCGCCTCTGCTGCCTGCTGGCAACTATTGGGGCGCGCGAGATGCCGCTCAAGCCCTACTTCCAGGACTATGAGCTGGTTACACCCTCATCTTCATACTACCAGTATAGCTTTCGTAATAAAGCCAGCCTTTTCTACGATATCTGTGACAATTGACAATAAAGTTTGGCTTCTAGCGTGGGAGGTCCACATTCCAACTACACAGTTCCCACGACTTGAGCTGAATTTGTGTATTTAGTTGGAGCATATGTTCGAAAATGGGAAAATAAATGAACCATCTGCTTTTAATCTCGACATTGTGCGAGCAAGTACTGTAATTTGTTTCTTTTCTTGGCTTCTTAAGCTGCAACCAATTTTAACTAAAAATTATGTTATATGCTTTTTTTTACTATGAAAAGGCTCTTACTGCAGGTGGCCAAAAACGACGGGCGCATCACGTTCGCCCACTTCGCACGCATCCTCAACTACGTGGGCATCCTGGTGTCTCCTGAGGACTTCAACCTGCTGGTGCGCCGTTTCATCAAGGACTCCTACACGCTGGACTACGTGGAGTTCCTGCGTGCCGTGGAGGTCGTCAAGAAGGAGGGCATTCAAGGACTAGGGGCGGTTGGTACACGTCCGTTGGTACTTTAGTAACCGAAACCCGAATCAAATTTATATTTTTATTTATTTTGATTCTGCTGCTTATCTCTGATAGCTAAGGGAACAAGGCTTATACAAATAAATAGATGACAGGTAGTATTGATGAGCTGTCGCCATCTGGCATCTGCGTGTTGCAGGGAGTACAGTAACCCGAAGGCGTTGATCGACACGACACTGCCGAAGCTGCCGCGGCCGGAGGTGGCGGCGGGGCTGTCGACGGCGCCGCTGGCGAGGCCGACGTGTTCCACCCCGCGCTGGCGCCGCCGCGCCCGCCAGGCAGCTGCTCGAGCTCATGCTGCGCGTGCAGGAGTTCGTCATGCAGCGCAGCATCAGGGTCTCGGAGTTTTTCAGGGTATATACACTCGTTAAATACCTCTGCTTCACATTCTTACTTAATATTTAATGTATATTATTACCTGTAAATATTGATCGGGAATCACGAATCTATTCAAATTCAACAAATGATTTTTATTTGTCATTTAGGTGGGATTTTTTTATAAGAATAAGAAGAATAAAACAAATGTAACAATGTTTTCTACATATATTTTAGTAACAAAAAAACTTTTACCTTATTTGTAACATATGCGTAAGTGAGCATCAAATATCATCATCGCTTACTGAAATATTTAAGGATGAGTTTTCGGGAGGTCTACTGAAATGAAAAGTGTACACCGAAATGGTAAAAATGACCACCGAAATGATAATGATCCCACCAAAATGACTAGACCATCTACCCGAATATAGTACGAGTTATAAAGGCTACCGAAATGAGACTATTTTGTCACAATGACG
>CAUJAO010000011.1:26150-70136 GCA_963082485.1 Eudonia mercurella | reverse complement strand
ACGCAACCGCACGCGTGCCCGCTATCCGCACCGCACCAGCTCCACGTGCATGAACGTGATCGCCCGCGCTGAGTTTATGACCGCTCCTCGGCACAAGGTCTCCCACTTGTCCACTTGATGGCGAAGTGACTTTCATAAGAACTCAATTTTAGCCTAAATTTATAACAAGTTTTGTAATTATTTACAATATATAAATATAATTTTACAACATGGCGATCAAATTATAATTTGGAAATGTGATGAAAAAATAATTTGAAGAGTTTCAAAATATTAGATAGGACGCGTAGCCAGTGGCCACCGTCCAAATAAACACGTATTTTAATACTGAATAAAAAACCTAAATTTAATTAAATTTAGATTTTTTATGGATGGATTTTTATAGATTGGGCATGGCCACTGGCTACGCGTTCTCGGTACCCGATACTTTGCCTTTCGTAATAGAAACTTGGATGTTTTCATAATTATTTAAGATTTACGTCTGTATTCTAAGTTGTAATGGCGGCGACTTGCGCAACAGTCCATTAGTTCATAGATTAATGACGGAGATGTCAGCGCCCGCCTTGTAACAACAAGATGTTGGTTACGAAAACCATCCGTGCTCGGTAGCGCAGTGTAGTGACGTATGAAGTAACCTAGACCATGCATTTGCATTGAGCTTTTACATACAGGGTATTCGTTTTAAAAGGTCAGCGTTTAAAACTACTAGAAAAACTATTAGTTAATTATACGGGAGTTCAAAAATGATGCTGACACGGAAGTAGCTTAGCACCAGATCTCGCAACAAACATAATAACACCACAGCAAAGTTTTACAGTTTTTACCTATTATTATTAAAGTGGTTGTCTAAAACAACAATTCCAGTTAGCTGGGGAGTCATAAAAAAAACACGAGCCAAAGAACACGAGTTGAAAATAACTCCAAGCAATGCTAAAGTGCTAATATCTTGAGTTCCGTAAGTCTTTTGCTACGGTACATTGTTGTGTTTTGGTTTCTGTACAATAGAGTCATCTCTAGCGGTTATTTCACTTATCCCCATAGATTGAATGGATTTATTGAGTCAATGGGGATAAGTGAAATAAGCAATATAATAAGCCGTCTCTAGGTCCCGCTAGAATATCAGCATTGCAGCGTCTAATGTCGCTGTAGCCTATGCTGAGGTTGGCGCCTAGTCGGCCACGTTTTTTCTTTTTGTTTATATGTAACAGTTTTTAGGTATAAAGTATGTGATCTTACTCATGCTATCAGTTCTGTTGTTTACTTTTTATTCAAATAAATATAGAAACGTGAAAGCAAAAACCTGTATTAAAATAATTTCTAGCGAGAAAGACGAAGTTTACCACGTCACGGTCAGTAGTTTAGTGTCCAACGCACTGCACGCTTGGCTCGGTGGCAGACTCATTTCCTCAAGTTAATCACAACCGCGGCCTCAGCTGTGGCTAGCTGCCAGTAGGTACTACTTACCTAATGTATCATTAAAATAATGTTTAATGTTCACTATCCACATTTTAAGTGAAAAAAACACTAAGTTTTTATGCCAATGATGGACAAAGCAAAAACAATTAGGTATTGAAAGATTTTTCTACTAGGTTAGGTACTACTAGAGAATGCACACTTCTAGTAGTTTAAGTACCTATTTAAACTACTAGAAGTGTACATTTAAGAGCAACATTATACCTTTTTTTATGTTCCAGATCGAACCATTAGTTCCAGAAATACTTATACATTTTTCAACATTCAATTCAGCCAATCCAATCTCCGTAAGTTTGACTACATCATTCAATACAGTAGGTAGGTATAGTTGTGGCAGACGGCACCAGGAAATTGTATAATTCATTTAGTCAGGAGGCAGGAGCAGGCAGGCTGCGCAGATGGTATCGCCCACCCGGCGCGCGCACGCGCATCGCTCGCGCTCGTACGAAGCGCGCGCAACGATCACAGCGAGCTATCGCAATATATATCTCGTAGCAGTCTCGTTTCTCGTCACAAGCTGTATTCTGTTGAGATTGCTTGTAATCCTCAGCAACGGAGAAACTGATTATCTTATCAACACTATGATTATCTTATCTGATTATCTTATCCCTAAATGATATTGGTTAACCTTTTATGACAGTCTAATACAATGTCCCAAGAGGCCCGCGATAGGGTTTTGCGACAGATTGATATTCAAAACACACGTAGCCGCAAGGTGTCATAAAATTATGTTACTAAACATGAAGATGCTTTTAAATAATAAACGTCAAAATTTGTTAAGACAGTAGTGTTTAGGAGAACAGCTTCAACAAGCTGCGCGGCGCGCAGCCCGCTGGCTCCCACCATTGTGCGGGCCGTAATGCATCAACGCCCTTTTTTCTCACAAATTATCTGTGAGGATGATACCGCCAGATCACGCAACCCGATAGTTCGCGCTCATTGTACTTAATCGTCAGGAAGATCTAGCTGCTTCGCGCTTTCTAACTGTTCTCTTTTTGTCGTCACAATAAGTAGCTCCCTACTTTACACTAGCTTTAACCAGACAATTTCAAATATGATAATATAGTCTCAGCTAATTGTAAGGAGGCTATTAGAAAAGGTCTTGGGAGTTCCAACTATGTATGATTTTTATAAATTGTAATTGCCTAAAAATGTTACCACTTGCTAAACTATAATACGAGTAAATTTTATCAGTTCTTCTTAAGTAAGTAGAAATCATAACATTAACATAAATACTTGAAAGAAGAACCACAATCCGCTCCCATAAATTAAAAGTATTATTTGAGCCGCGCTAGGCACTTATCTCCTTCATTAAACGTTAGTGATCCCGCCGCATTCCGCCGCGTGCGCAGTCCTGGCGGCGCTCGGCGGCTCAGGGTTCCAAACGAAGGCCTATCTGTGATAACCCGATGCAAAAGTCCTTTAATCGGAATGACAACTTGCAGCCGCAGCAATTCAAAGCAGACGAACGGGTTCAGCTCGAGTTTGACTGTAAAAGTCTTGTTGAGTTCAGTATGCTAATTTTTTATCACGTATCATCAGCACATACGATTTCCAGCTACTAACTAAGTAGTAGTCTGCGAGGAATATGAATAATAACTGTGTGGCCAATGTAAATGTAATAGCTGTGATTTAAAATATTTAATACAATGGATGATACACCTTTTAAAAGAAGCTGTTGCCTTTGCGTCTGGTGGACTCCATTTCCACTTAACAGAAAGTAATACGACTCTGCCTACAAAATAAAAATACTAAATATACTCCCAAGTAAAACAATTTTAATACAATTGGCAATTGTTTTTAATTATATAATATTATGTATAAGGGATAGTCGCAATAATTTGTTTCTGATCGTTAGAAAAACAGGTACAGCTACGTGATCGCTTCGTTTATGGGAAAATGGAGCGCCAGCGCCAGCGCCGCCGCCGCGCGCAATAGTATGTTTCAATGGGTACGTTTAGTACGTATCTAATAGCTGTGCGAGTTCATTGCTCTAAAACCCAATGCCTTACAAATAAACAGCGAATACGTTTCAAATAGTTATTCCGTGTTTTGTCTCTCTACTCTAATTGGAAATGGAGTTTACATGACGGGAACAAAACACGGAATAACTAGTCGCAGCTTATTTTTGTTTATTTGTAAGACCCTTAGTTGTTAAGTTGTTAATAAATAATAATTATTGTTTTCTAAAGCTTACGCGAACACTACACATTGAAATGAAACAACTTTTACGGATCTACTGGCGTTTATTTTACATATCAATTTGTTTAATGTTTATCCTGACGTTTCGAACCCTTTGCAGAGTCCATGGTCGCAAGACCCTGCAAATAATTCAATAAATATTGTGTATGTGTATGTATATTGTTTTTATTTGTGAGGACCTGTTAATGGCTTTCCGTAGCTATTTAAATATTTATTTATATATAATAGCTGTTGGTCTTCCTAAAATAAAATAAATAAATAAGATAAGAAGAAAATAATGATCATAAGATAGAACGAACGAAACCAAGAGCAACACAAATAACACATGTCATATTGAGTACTAACAAGAAAAGAGTTAAGTAAGTTAACATCTTAGAGGAAAGTGACCGACGGAGATGGACCGCCAATAAACATCTGTTAATATTGCACTACAGACAGCTTTGATCCATGAAAGTTTGGCAATCATAATATAACGTTCTTAAGAGCGGAGTCGATTTTAAAACGTACGAGACGCTTATTGGCATCGAATTATTTTCCCTATTAAAACGTGGTGCGGGTTCGATACCCGGCTAGGCAGGCGAGCGCTCGCTGGCCGCAGCCGCGAAGCCGTAAACATGAGTTATTTACAACACTGGTAACATCATACAGGATAAATTGCGACACACAATGTAGTGGGTCGCAAGAAATATCGAATGCAATAACACTCTTTGCTATCATGTTGTATGCGAGTGGTTACATCTAGGATCAATATATTATTTACATGATTAGCATTGAATAAAGGCCTCCGCATAATGTTACGGTTTAACCACCTCTGACTTTAAAAATTTCGAAACAGTAATCAAAAAATTTGTAACAAAGCTACAGCTTAAGTACTACAAAGGTTTTGCTATTTATAGCAAATATATAATCTACCAAAACATTAATTAATTGCATGTGTACTTCTAATGTTTCATACTTAAATATAATAATTGTCAATGATCAGGGTAATTAAACGACACGTATATTAGCATGTGCCTACAATCCTACGTGCTTTAAGGGCAGACCTGTTAATTATACGTGTATCATTAGCATAGGCAGGCACTAAAGGTATTTCGTTAATGAGAGCTCAGTTTGTCGATCGACACAAATACCTCTTCAACGCTTCAGGCTATTCTTGGCTAATTACTTAATAAAATATCAAAATCAATTACATCTTTGAAAACAACCTTGAAATTAAAATGTCAGCGTCATTCGAGCACATTTATCGGCTTTACCGAACAAAAAGTCGGCGCGCGGTCGGTGTTACAAATTGAATAATTGTAATCGAGCCGCGATCGCCCGCGCCGCCGCTGCGCCCGCACCGCGCGCCCGCCAGCGATCTACAGATAACGACAATCGATACCGCGCAATGCAAAATGACGTCCAATCGATACCAATCCAATTATTGGAAGTGTATAAAACGAAATTGATTTTTAGTGGTTTGCTATAATTCATCTGGCCTATACACTCGGTGGTAGTTTTGTTAACTATTTGTATTATGTATCGGAACTGAGACGATTCTCATCCAACAGGCTTGTTACAGTTTTTTTTCGTTTTGTATTTTATGTCAGGTAAATGAAACACCGTCGTTTTTTATCATTTTCTTAACACATGTGTTATGCTGTTAAGCTACTTAGCTTGAGATCCGAATTAAAGCGTGTTTTTTCCATATTGATTTATTAGCTTAATTACAACTTTAAAACATTTCATTAAGTTTTTATTTAGAGTAGCTTGAGTGTGGCATGCTCTCTATACTGTCTCTGCGGTGGTGGCGTGTGCGTCGGGTTGTTACATTCCCTAAGGTATGGTTGAGCGAAGCGATGGCTGATTCATATGTCATACTCGTGAACGGGTGCTGCCTGTGGGGGCTGGTCTGCTCTTGCATACTATTATTTTTATTATTATTAACTATAGTTTAACTTTGTTTTTGACCTTTATTAGTACTGTATGACATTGTGAAAATTTTAACTGATAACTGATGTAAATTTGCAAACTTAGATATTATTATTTATTCTCTTCTTTTTAACATGTTGTGATTGTCCTTTATATTTTGTGTTTTTATTTGTGATGGAAAGTGTCCTTTTATGATAGGGCATTTTTCAATATTTTTGACGTTGGAAAAGAGCTTGACACTTGCTGAGTTTCTTGCCGATTCTTCTCAGTACAAGGTCTCCCGCCCTGAGTAGACTCACGAACCGATAGCATAATGACGTTCATAAGAGCTGTTTGTAGCCTAAATGATTTGGAATTTTTATTTGGAATTTGGAATTTTGGTTAGTTTTAGAATAGTTAGAAAAACGCAACTCATATTTTAATTTATTACAATCAAAATGTTCAATATCCAGCTGCGACGATGAAATTAAAATGTTATGAAACATATCAATATTTTTTTTAAAGTGACATCGTAAGTAAAACACGTAAATTTAGTACTACATCATGCATCACAACTTATGTCGGGATATCACACATCCGCCGGAACCAGTCGCATCAATAACACGGCGATAGCCGACCGCGACCAAGAGACAAGGCACTTGATAGTGTAAATATTATCTGGGGGCACGGCAGTGCCCCCGCTAAGACGGGCAATAAAGCGGCACGGCCGTACCAACCTTTTCTCGAAACAGTTCAGGTCATTTTCGACCCCCTATTCTTATATAACTTCGTTGTGAATACAACTAGAAGCCTCAATTTTCAGTAACCAAGCAGGCATTGTATAAACACAGTATATTTCAAATTTCATTCAATTTGAACCAGTAGTTTAAGAATTATAACTAGTCAAAGCTTCATAATTTTGTCACTCACAGACTGAGTGACCGATCATCAAAACTCTAAGGCACTTCTAGCAGACATAGAACCTTCAAATTTACAAGTAGTATTTAGTATATAAATCAAGGAAAAACTAAAATATTTTACAATTTCGATCCAGTTTTCTAGATACACCAACTGCATAAATAACTTTGTAATCCCATATAAATATATAGGATTACAAAGTTACATTTGCAGTGAAAAGCTCATAAGACAGAGAGTGGGCTTTAAGAAAATCCGTTGTTGGTATTCAAGAAGTCTACTTCTTCTTCTTCTTTACCTTAGCCCTACTTTTTTTCTTTCCGGTACCTTAGAAGGTAAACACTAAACAATCTAATTTAATGTACTACATTGTGTTTTCATGCGTTGGCCAAGTCAATAAATTTTTTTTTTATTTAAACTTGGATCTCACAACTTTTTACGGTAGAAGAACTGAGTTGCGAGACTTGGTTTTTTTTACAAGTATGTTTTTGATGGTCATTTAAACTGAAGCCGATTCTTCAGACCTTACATTAGGTTATCAATTCAGTTGTATATGTTTTTTTATGTATGTTCGCACATATCTCCGTCACCTATGCATCGATTTGGATGATTTTTACAAAAAATGTCCTTCCCTCATTTCTTATCATAACTTATAATAACTTAAAGCATTAAAACTTGTACGTGCAAGTTTATGTGAAGTTCAATTTCTACACCAACGAGTTTTAGTACAAATCTATAACAAATACCACAGATCTACTATTGACATGGTCCGTGTCAATAGTGTAATACTCGCATTCGCGTAGCGCGTTGAAGTCTTTTACTCGCGCGCCCGCCCGCCCCGCGCTGGCATCGACCAAACGCTAATTAAAATATAATTAGGCATTTTAATCGTACACTCATCAAGTTTGTAGATAGTTATTAGTAAATGGTGCAACCCACGTATGTTAAACTAATTATCCATAATCTTATTAGCTAATCATGCTAGCTATAGCTAGACATGTTAAAATATAAGATTTAGTTACAAACCGTAGTCTGCACAGCGGCTTATCCTAATCCTACTTAGCCATACTTCGGTACACAAGCTAACAATTGGACAACGTGCTTAATTAGTCCGCGCGTGTGGGCAGACAGCACAAGCGTCTCATTTGCACGGAAAGGCTATACGCTGGCACCGGCACCGACAGGCGCAGGTTGTTTGCCAAATAAACTTTTGACGGCATCCACTTTTATTTATGTATCTAACGAGTAGTGAGTTAACACCTTAAAATTAATACAAATCATATTCACAAAATTAAACAGATTGATATTGTCATCTAAGATAAATTATCTTTTTTTTTAGTTTTGAATTTCTATGTTTTAACTATAGTAATGTTAAAACACAGTGTTTATATTAAATAAAGCATGTTGTGCATACATCTTGTAGGTAATAATCTAGCATTTTATTTTAAATAAAGTTCACGAAAGTTCTATAATTGTATCCAACAAGAAGCGTGAAAACATTTGCATTGAGTAAATATAATATTGTAAGGCTCCCTCACCTTGGCCTCCAGGTTCTCGAGGTTGGCCACGCCCCCTCCCCCGCCGCCGCCTGTCTCCAGGGTTTGCTGCAACAAACGAAACAAAATAAAAGTCTGTACCATCGGAAAACAATAGTTATCTTACCAAATGTTTAGTATAGGGATCTGAATTACCATCAGCTGTTTTGAGTCAGTCATTTTTTATTCAGTTTCGATTTAATTTTTTTTGTAGCATATGCCCCTACACTTTTTAACGGTTGTCTTGTTGTTACATAAATATGTAAGTTAGAGTTCTTCCTAATCTGTAATTAATGTGACACGATATTAATTTTGCTGGATATTTTAAATGAACTAATTGCAAAGTATATTTTAAACCACAAAACTACGCCCAGACTTAGCAATTCCTATATACGGCAGCAGAGACTTTGTACCGAAAAGGAGGCAAATAACAAGGTATCGTTGAAGGTATATTACAAGGAACTTGGGTATAAATATGTGGTTGGCCACCATTAAACACCTCCGATGAGAAATGATTCGCAAGACAAAGCACCTGTTAAGCAACTCGTATCTGCGGCCATGTTTGCGGCCCACCGCCGCGCCGCACCGGCCGCCCGGTGCCGTCGCTCGTCATGGTGGATATATCTCGGTGCGATTAATCTCAGTGTCCAACACGACGTCTTAATTGGTTTGACAGTGGCAACAATGCAACGAAACATGAAAACGTGACGAGTTCATTTAGTGCAACGCACACAGGCAACAATATCCGAATAATGGTGAGAAAGATTGATAACATCTATGAAATATAATAATTAGATAACTAAAATGATTGATGGCAAATAAATTAATCTTTTGTTTATATTAACTTGGATTGTATAAGTTTGATTAATGTTATATATTTACGTATAACATTAACAATCTTCCTTTAATCGTTAACCGCCTAAAGCCAATAATCAGACTCTGAGGTCACGGGTTCGGGTCACGGCGTCAGGTGTTAGTTGTACGTTTTGGTTGTCCACCTGGCTAGATAGATACCACCAATCTTATAGTGACTTACGGTATCAATGTCAGTGGCATTGTTGTTTCCATTTTCAGCCTTATTGCCACTTACCAACCATACCATCAAGTAGGATGAAGGCCACGCTTTCTCCCTTTGTTTTTCCGTTGTTTCACGTATGTGTTTTAACCTATTTAAGATTCATATGTGGGTATCAAGAGAGTTTATTTCGACAATAAAAGTGTTTATAATTCCATTTAGCCTTAACCTCTAAGAATATGTAAAAACCAAACCCTAAAAGTTGAACGACCCGCTATTAAGTTTAATCGCTCATCTCGCGCACGGCCGGCCGCGCTATATGGCCGTGCGCGTAATTGCGCGCCTGTGCCGTAATCGCCGCGCGTAATGGCCGCGCTCGTCGTCGGCGCTCAGCCACCGAATCCTGCGCATGTGAATGATCGCCCGAAATGTACAGGTGCCGCGGCGCAGATGATTTAATAACGCCGGTAATTATAGGCGCGTGGCTACCTAATTAGTGTGAAGCGAAACGGGTTTGCGTATTTTTTTACGGTCTAGTACTCGTAGTTTGATCCGTTCTTATTTGTGATTAAATTAAATTAAATTTTAAATATGCAATTACTTTATGGTGCGACTTACACTTAATTGTAAAACCATTATTTAAACAAACGTGCAAACTGTAACTTCGTTAGTTAGTGTTATCGGCAGAAGATGTATTTTTAGGGTTCCGTAGTCAACAAGGAACCCTTATAATTTCAACATGTCCGTCTGTCTGACTGTCTGTCCCCAGCCTAGCTCATAGACTCTTAATACTAGAAAGCTGTAATTTGGCATGGATATACATATAAATCCCGCCGACAAAGTGGTGAAGTAAAATTTTGAAAAATATTTTTTTTTAGGTTACCTTCTCTACACGTAAAGTAGGGATGTAATTTTTTTTTCTTGTCTACCCCATAGTGTGGGGTGTCGTTGGATAGCAATTTTAAAAATATTGTGGGTTTGTGGAAACAGTTTTTTGATTAAGGCATCTGTTTGTGAACTATTAAGCTTTAAAGTGCAAAATTTTGTTAGAGTCAAGTGTCTCCCCCCCCCCTGTCAGCCAAATGGAAGCCAATGGATACGTGAAAAAATTCACGGTAGTTGTATATATGACGAAGTTAAAAGGAAAACTATCACAGCTAAGTAGGCTTTACAAGTTTACGAGTAACAGTCGACCGACTTATAAAATGTACTTGGCGCAGTACAAATTCCTCATTGGGAACTACTTAAATAACGTTGTCAGGTGTGTGAAACCGGTAGTATCTACATTTAAGTATATGAGCCATCGTTGTAAGTGTTCATAAAAGCCCTCTTCTCAGAGTCCGCATTACTGAGATGGGCTACGGAACCCTACACTGCGCATGGCCCGACACGCACATAGCCGGTTTTTTTAGCTTTTGTGCCTTGCTTTTAAGCCTCACTTGTAACGGTGAACGAAGCCTTCGTTACGTAACACAACCATAATCGGCTGCGAGATTTTATTTACATTTGGGCTGACTTGAAACTTAATATTGATCATTCGCAGTCTGTTTGTCTGCGCGATCAGGGTCGATACGACACACGACACCCTGCAACAATAATACCTACGGATTACAAATCCGTACACGTTCTATTACAGGGTTCAGGGTTACAGACACGGTCGCTTATGAAAACTTTTACATCCAGCCAGAGTGGGAATAGCGCGAGGGGTGCTTAGCGAACAAGATACATGTACGAGTTACGTACATGATTTTAGTTAATTAGGTTTTTGATTTGTTCATAGTTTTACTACTATGTAGGCGCGATTCAACAATACAATACTTTTTGTACATTGACATTAGGCCAACCTGGCCGAATGCATACATCATTACAGTTAGTGTTCAATTAGAAGCCAATCGATTAACTTGGGAGTTTCATTTTGACAACACCTTTTATCCCTTGGACACTCAATCTGACTTTTACATTTACATTGACGCTGACGTAGCTAACCGTTACAGCACATACATCCATGCAACGGATAGACCGTGTCGTGTTATAGAAATTATGTATTGAAGTGTCCGTCGGTTGTCGAACGAGTTTGTGCTCAAGTTGAATGTTAGAAATCGTAGTTCCATCCCCTCAGGTCCATTAGACTACTAACGTAAGCCCATGCCTTACACGAGCATATTGCTTTCTAGGTGGAATGGCAGAACTGTTATTAACAGTTTAATAGCGCAGTATAATAATATTTATATAAAAGCAAACTCCATGTTACCCAGTTCTGTCCGAAGCAAAGCGCGTGTTTGGAGCATGTAATGCATATGTATTGACAGCGCTGCGTCGCTGATTGCCCGCGCGCGGCTGACCGCTGGACGTATTAGCACCGCACCACTTGTTAGAGAGGTTATCAGCCCGTGGCGCGGCGTGCCGGGGACCTTACATAACTATACTGAAAACTGCTTGAGTTGAAAACTGTTGAAACCTACTTGAGTGCGAAAGCCGTTTCGTCGAATTTTGTTTCTTCGAAAACTTTTCAACCTTTCTTTTTTCTTTTTTTTAAATCGACATCTTGTTACTGCGATGTTTTGTTACATCGAAAAACTGTACTGCGAACGATTTTACTGCGAAAATATCATACTGCGGAACCTTGTTCAATCGACGGCTTGTTACTGCGATGCAATGTTACTTAAGAAAATTGTTGATTATCTTTTAAACCTTAATTTATTTAGTGGTTGATCCTTTAGTTTGTCGTTCATTAATAAATAACAAGAAAAACTTGTTTATGTTAATGTCTTTACCTAAAATTTAATCATTTAAAACAAGGCAAGGTATGATAGTTTCGCAGTAAAATCGTTCGCAGCAACAGTTTTTTGATGTAACGAAACATCGCTATAACAAAACGTCGATTTAACAAGGCGTCGCAGTATAGAGTTCTCGTTAAAAGGTTTTCAAAGAAACAAAATTCGACGAAACGGCTTTCGCACTCAAGTATGTATCCCCTGAAAACTAGATACATACAATATAGGAAGGCTCACCGTAAACCTACATAACTATTAGTATAATTAACATTTACATAATAGCCTTTATATAATTTTGTATTTGTTATTGCTGCTTGGTGAGGTGTAGTCTTAGTAGTCAGTGAGCCTCCTTGATAACTCCAGAAGGATGCTCATTGATTGATGATTCCAGGCAGTATTACTAGTATTACCAGTATTACCAGTATTAGTTTTTGACATTAGATTCTAAGATGTTTTTATACTTAAATTAGGTACATAATATATGTAAGTATTATGTATATATGTTTATCACCGTCATAAAACCCTAGCGACGACGCTTAGTTTCGTCTATTTACGAACCTTTAGATAAGTTAACTAGTAGCAACACAGGTATGTAAAATTGACTTTTAACTTATATTAGATCTTCACAACTGTAAAACAAAGACTGCTGACTATAACCGTAGTCTATGTATGACACAGACTACGGTTATAGGCAAGACTGTGCCAATCCGACTGTATTTTGTTAATGTCACATTTGGAGTGCGATAATTAAAACATGAGTCGGTAATTGGTGTCACTCGGCGAGGAAGCGAAAACGTAAGTAATTATGATAACGAATGGATGCTTTGCATAAAAAAACTTGTCAAAAAGAGCATGAGTTGTTATTAAATACGATTAAGTAAAAGAGAAAATGTATTGGTCTAATTATCTATAATCATTAGGGTTGGGCCGACTATGGTATTTGCCGACTAATCGGTTTTCAAATTGCCGACTAGTCAGCAATGCCGATCATTTTCATACTCGTCTTTCGGAGCTCTATGGGCTTTTTCGTCACCATTCGACTTGGTCATTGCAAATTATAGATTTTTTTATGTTTTCCTTTCAATATATAAAAAAAATATTTAAGGACAAAAATTTAATTATGAAGTTATTATAGTTTATGCCTTTGCCATTTTGATATGTTCCATATTTTTTTACTGGACTACTGACTGATTCCAAAGTTCCTATTAAGTTACTTTATTGTTACTTTAAAACAAATATTTTTTTTTCTACTTTAAACTAATCTAACTAATAAATAAAAATAATTTAAGGACAAATAATTTATGTTTGAAGATAATATTATATTTATGATAGTTTTAAAAATATTTAAGGTTAATATTATGCTTTTGCCATTTTGATATTTGCCATATTTTTTTGACTGAACTACTGATTGATTCCTAATTGTCTATTATGTTACCTTATTGTTACTTTGAAAATGTTTTACGAATGAAACTTCAGATATTCTTATTTAATTATAAAACATGCGTAATTTTTTTGTTTCATTTCATTTATCTCGTGCCAATTATAATCGGTATAATTTGCCGAATAGTCGGTGAAAAAGAGGCCGAATAGTTGGCTTTCCCGACTAGTCGGCGACTAGTCGGCCCATCTCTAATAATTATGCTCGCGAGCAAATGTAATTTACATTTTTTTTGATGTGTAACATCTTTCCGCTCGCTTTCTATAGGAAAGGCTTTTGTAGGAGTGATTTCATGAAATGGGATGGAAGTATGTGTAACAGTGTAACCGTGTAACAGGAAGTCGGGGAAGCGCGCAAGCGCGAGCCATTTTGTAAATTTAAAATCGATATTATGAACATGACATATTAGAATAAATATTATTAACGGGATTATTACCATGTTTTTTGTTGTGTTTGAGTATCCGATATTTGATCCGATGACATATTATTATTATATGTGACATATTGTGTCATTTGACTATCAAAGGTCATTTTGATATGTCAAATGTCTTCTAATGAGTATTTACTGCTTTTTTTTAATAGTTATAAAATTATGTAATACCTGACCCATTTTTTCAGAATATATTGTTAAAATTGCTTATTACTAAGGTGAGATGTCAAATGTTACACATCATATACACATCCTGCATCAAATGCGCTCGTATTTTTTAAATATTCTTTATTTTTATTAAAACTTTAAACAGGAGAAATATCAGGGATCTCACACGTATTAATAATTAAATTATGAATTTCTCATGTAAAATAGTATGTAAAATTTGTAAAAATAACTTTTCTTTAAAAGTATTCAAATTTAAATTTTGTAGTTAATAACACCGTTGGTTTTAAACAGTCAACGGCATAGTTTTAACGTTGATATTACTTGCATTTTATAATTTTGAAAAATTAACTATGTGATTGATACGCATGTATAATTTCAGAGAACCGATGTGGTTATGAAATGACTAACTCTTTTATATAGCAATGCTATGTCATATTATGATACCTAAGATCGCCAACATGTTACGATATCGTGACACTAAAGTCTGTGTAGACACAACTAGAGAGGTGGCCGCGACACTAAAGTTTACTAACACCTACGAGTAAGTAGCTATCGTTGGAAAGATAATAGATTCGAGAGAACGTCCTCACGTTCACATCGTTCACATCATATTATTAGCACAGATGATTTAATATTTGTTTTATCGCAACTTGTTTAAAAATCATTGAATAACATTAACACCACATTCTTTTGATAGTAAGAAATGATCCCTTTCACGATAACTGATCTCCAGTTCGCAGAGGACGAGGGAAATTGAGGAAGTGGTCGCATGTTACCGGGCATTCCGAAGCTTCAACGTGGACAGACACGGCTCGAGCGCGCGGCTGCAGCCACTCTACATTGATTAAGACTGGTTTCAACACAATTAAATGCAAACTTTGTATCTTCTGTGCAACTAACTAAATCTATATCATTGATCAACACAAATTAGATCAGTATAAGCCAAGTAGAAACTTCAGACGTAACAACTTCTCTTGCGTGAAAGTATTTTTCTATCACATCTGACTTTCTTCATAAAAGTGCTAGCGTTGTTTTACTATTGAAAATGGTTATCAGATGCAAATCGCCTGAGACGTATTTTTGGCCATAGATCCGAGGATTTTGAGAGGATTGAAATGAAAATAGTACCAAGAGTTGAGGAATTTGTCGAGACACGTGTGAGCGTTTAAATTTTGAAAATCGTTTAGTAACTTTTTTTGTAATTTTGAAAAATGTAAAAAAAGTTGGGTTTTTTGGGGGGTGTTTGTTTACTAAATTGTAAATATTTCGAAAAAAACACCGACTTAAGAAAAAATGGAAAAAAAGGTCCCAGGGTATTAGCTTAGCTACAAAATGGCGAAAAAATTTTAAAAATCGGTTAATAATTATGACCTGTAGGTGGTCCCTTTAGATTTGGTGTTGTAGAAAAACAGGTATTTCCGTATATAAAAAGTGATGTAGCTTCTATGATTATTGACCGATCGTCATGGTAATGATGTCAAAAGATGCGGATGCAGGCGAGAAGTGCATTCCAGCTGGAGTTTTGAAAATTTTGAAGAAGAGATTTTATATTTTTAGATTGATAAGATTGACTACTGACTAGGTAAAAATGTTTGGACGATTCAAAAGCACTTTTCTAAAGTTTATTTGAATAAAAAATATTTGACTTTGACTTGGCCATCGCATGAAAACACAATGTAGTTGTGACTACATTGTGTTTTAATACATAAATTATATTATAAAATAAGATTGCTTAGTGCGATTATCAAGTCAATCTATTTAATTAAAACATAAAAGATTTTTAATATTGAATTATGGTTTGAATAAATTAACCGACTTGGTATTACATGGATCTCACAACTTTTTAGGGTAGAAGAACTGAGTTGCGAGACTTGTTTTTTTACAAGTTTTGTTTTGATGGCTTTTTGTAGATAGTTCTGCTTGTTTTCCTTTCTGGTACCATCTAGGTACCTATCTACACCTATTATTCCATTATATTATACATAAAGGTAAAGATAACAATTTAAATCGTGCTCGTGAACTGTATCGGCAACGATTTATCGATCGAAGACCACCTGCTGAACAGCGACAGCTACCTTCTTACTAGTGTTTTCTCAACATGTCAAGGCACCTATATTCTATAGGCTCCTTTCATCGATCTACTGGAAATGGACGTCCAAGCACAGTCGATGCCAGGCAGGCTTAATTAGTGCTAGAGCATTTTGAAGAAGAACCAACCACGAGCCGGAGCAAGATTCGGTATGAACCATCGATCGCCCAACGGTTTTCGAGATGGAGCAGCGTGTAAGATCGGTGTTCGCGTCAATAATACCGACAATGGTGCGAAATGCCACACAAGCCATATCCCGACGAGCGAGGTTGTGCAATGAGCAAGGCGGAGCTCACTTTGAGCCGTTCCTGTAAATTTGACGTTCATTACGAAAAAGTAAGTGTTGTTAATTTAGGTTTCTTCGTTAGGTTAGTTCTTTTAAAATCTTACAAAACTGGGCTTGTAATATCTATCTAGTCGAATTCTGTTCATTTTGTTAGTATGTCTCTTTATCGTTTCACGAATTAGGTAAAAATGTACATAAACATTCTGCGTAGTTTACTCTTTAATTTTACTGATTTGTACATCAATGAAAAAAATAATGGTTTTATTTTTGGCGGTTAGTCATACAGTGATAGTACGGTTCTCAAATATTGTAAATGGACTTGTTTAAGGCACCATTTAACCCTATTTCTCTCTTTCTTTCTATTTTTGTAACATCCTGTATAGCATTAACGCTTAGTCCGCCTAGCAAATGAATACTAGCGTAAGGACCGTCGACACTCATTAAGAACTTTAAACCACATATTCTGTAAACTAAATGCGGCAAATGTATCATAAACCTCAGATAAGCATTTCTATGCTTATCTGATTGAATGAGACGATTGAGACGCTTAACAGGCCAGCATACTTTTGTTACACTTTAAGATAAGATAAGATAAGATAAGATTTCTTCACTTTTCTTTCACTTTTCAAATTCTCTCAAGATACTGAGATACTCAAGGGGTTGGGGGGATATCATTTCTCATTTCTATTATCAATCATCATCATACAAGATGAAAATATTGTTTATTTGTATTACTTGTAAGAAAAATAACTTTGACACTGGCTAAATGTGCTAATCACACGGAGTCATCAACTAAAGAAAAATAAATGCGGCCGACATCTGTCTAGTTTTATAATTAGGATAGAGTAAATTGTTATTACAGTCTTTGATTACAGTATTGAAATACTATTGCGACAGTACAATGCCGTATGCTTATAAGAGAACTGGACTGGAGAACTGGATGCTTATATGAGAAGAGAACTGGAGCTAAGATCCGTGCGCGCGTTTTGAATTTGAGAATGGACGGTGCAGTCGACCAAGTGTGCGTGAATGAGAATGAATCTCGACTAAGGTAAAAAAAATATATATAATAAGTAACTTGTAATGTGTTATCTAAATTTTTTTTTCGTAAATTGTTGTATTTATTTTCAATGCTCCGATTCTTGCGGGGACTGCGAAATCTGTGAAATTTTTTTTACTAACCGTTCATACATTGACAGACTTATTTGATTATCACTGAATTAAAGCCATCATGGTTACAATAAACAAACGTAAAACATAAATAATGATATTGCACGTAATGTTTAATAGTAACTAGACAACAATGGAACCATTGTTAAAATAACAAACACCCGAAAAGTGTCACAGACACAATGCCGGCCGCGGAGCGTGTTTATCCACAACCTGCGCACTTGACACTGTAAGCTACAATGGGCGGCGCGACGGAGACGGCGGCGGGTTCGCTGCTTCTTGAACGCATTTCAGTTCAATTAGCATCGAAAAAAAACCATATCGTGATGCCATTTTAAGCAACTTTCGCAATGCACCCTGCATTAGCAGCAGATGGGTGGCTGAATTAAATATCTCGAGTTCCTCTTTGCATTAGAGGGCCGTTGGTCCCGTAGTTCAGTTGTAGAATGACCGTCGTTAATAGGTACCCATTAATATGCATAAGGCCAAGGTGGTAGTTGACCTGATCTACCCATTGGCCTGAGCCGAGCAGTGGCACGCTTATAGACTGATGATGATGTAAACAAAAAATATTGTTAAACTAAATCAAGTACAAGATCATAATTCAAAGTAGCAGTCGTTTCGCATAAAATATAATGAATGATCGTTTTGATAAAAATATACAAATCCTCAAAGAGTTACATCGTTAGAATTGCATGAGCGATAATACTCGTAATGCTGCGTCATTTTATAAACTCAAAGTCATCATGTTAAAGCGACCGCCTCGCGTCAGGCGCAGTGTACACATAAGCAGCTGGTTTGTGGTCTGGCGTGCGGACAAACAATAGTTGCTGCATATACACTTGTTAACAAGCGGTACAACTGCTGGAGGTATTCCATGACAGCACGGAGACCACCATGATCACGACATACTAATAATGATCATCATAAATCATTGACGCTAATAAAAGCTTGTTAAATGTCTGTCTATGTCGTAAAAAACGAATTTATCATTTCGTTTTGGATTACACCGTGTGTAGCCAATCACGTTTTATTTATAAAATGTAATTTTATATATTTTGTTAATAGGTAATTCTGATATAATCTTGCTATTTAAATATACATAACTATATATTTTCAATGGCGGAGTCTTTGTTTATTTTTCGATTATTCTTTTTATTTTCATTTTATCGTTACTGTGTGGTGATAGCTGATGTTCATATTTGTTTTGTTAATATTGCTACTATACAAAATGCAAAGAGCAGGCCACTGCTTATAACTAATATTATTGTTATATGTTACCCGAGCCACGTCGAGTGAAATTTAGTGTAAGTACGTAGTTTTAAACAGCCGACAACTACAATTACTTTGTCAAAGCCTCCGTAGATAGAAAACGTCATTGCAGGAGACACGCAGTGATTAGAGTTACAGTGTTATAGTTTTAAAGCTATGTTATTTGCAGAAAACTACGACTCTAATATAATACCTATAAAAAAAGTTTAGCCTTCTACGTATTAAAGAATAGTAAAACTTATCATCTTCCATTACATTTTACTATTACTCATATTAATTTATTACTGATTTTAATTATATCTATTATTTGGTCTCTAATATCGTAATCAAACGTAGTAATCGTTTGATTAATAAAATACAATTAAATTTGTAATAAAAGAGGTATTCTTATTTACTACTACCTGACCCGGTAAACAATGTTTTGCCATATAAATTATTGCTGCTCCACTCATATTAGCCATAGCGTGATGTAATATAGCCTATATCCTTTCTCAATAAATGGACTATTCAACACAAAAATAATTTTTCTATTTGAACCAGTAGTTCCTGAGATTAGCGCGTTCAACCAAACAAACAAACTCTTCAGCTTTATAACATTAGTACAGATTTATTATAATTTTTTGTTTTCTCATATTTTTACACAACTTATTATATCTAAACTATTATATGTATTAATGAAGATTTAAAGTTTGTGACTTTGTTTGTTTGTTTGTTTGAGGAGGATAATCTCTGGAACTGGTCACGAAGTAGCAGGCAAAGTGCTAGTATTTAATAAAGGTATTTCAATTAAATGATCTGCGACTGTTAAGCAAAACGGTACACGGTGAGATTATGCAGTGATGCAGACAACACTTGGGGCACGAGAAGTCTTTGACCATGGACCACTACAGTCGTTCAATCAACTTGCAAACTAAAACAATGAGCACGATTCTTTACGAACGGCATCAACAGTTTTATAATTCGTCTTTACACAACAGCGTGGCGGTCTCACCGGCACAGGCGTGACACGTAATTAATCATAGTGGGCCCGGGAACAATAGTTTGCCCAACCAGCGAGGGACCCGGCCCACTTTCCTCGCCCAACAACCGCTGATGACTTAATGGCTGCTAGCGTTATGTATAATACAATCAGAATACATTACACTGGATGTGAGTGTTTTATAAATTTCTTTTGATCTTCAGATTTTGTGGACAAAAGAAGTGGAAGCGTTTAAATTTATTCAACTTTGGATAGAATTAATTGATTTTAACTCCAGCTAACAGTAAACATTCATACGAGTTCAATGTGGAAATTAAACAAGTACTTGACGACCTCCTTGGTCGAGTGGTTTGCACACCGGTTTTCATGGTCTCGCCATCTCTCTACCGGGTTCGATCCCCGGTCGGGTCAATTTAGAAATTATTGTTTCTCTAAATCGTCTCGGGTCTGGGTGTTTTCTATGAATAACAAGTAAGTATTTAAGTATTTTAAGTATGTTTATCCGTTGTCTAGTAATCATTTAACGAGTTTCATAACGAAGCTTCTCTTGGGCTAGATAATTGGTGTGAGTGTAAGAAAATTTATACATTTATTTATTTATACTTATATAGTCCGTCGGAAAAGATCTTCATTTATGGTTCATGTCCGTGCTCCCTCCTTTTGTCTTGCGAACAAGCAACACCATTCACACTATAAATCCGCGTCCTTACATACTATAGGTGAAACTAAATAAAATAACATGCATCACGAGAGAATATGAGAGAATTTTTAATAATAAACAGAGTTTACAAACCTCACAGGCATCTAAAAAAGAACTTATTACGTGCTATTAAGATAAAATTTTCAATAGTTATTATTGCTTAGTGGTACCTACTACATTTTATGTGATTTGCATTTGCCCCGTGGCTCAGACATTGTGCAGATAAATCAGCATCGCAGGCGCTAGGACAGGCCTATACAAATCGTTGTAAATAAGCAGCAAACGAACAGTTACGCGGTAATTACACAGGTTATGCGGCGCGCCCGGCTGGAGGCTGCGCTCCCAGCTCAGACGTAGGCGCTGTGTAGCATGTGTACATACACAAACCTACATGGTGCAAGCTCTATCTACAAAGCGCATATAAGGTGGCGGTGAAGTCGTTGAAAGATTTATCTGGAAATATGATAATGTGTTTAATTTTCCGATCGTATATTTAAATATTTTGCTTCTCCATCGTCTTTAAGATCAAATTTGAATGTGGTTTACATAACATTTCAATTGAATTTCGTTGTTACGACATATTTCCTTAGGGAACTAGTTATAAATCTTTTTTTTACTAAAAGTGTTTATTATATCAAAGAAGTATGCAATGGGATTTAGAAATGCTGTCATTTTTTAATTTATATTTATCATCTCCATCTTATCAGGTTTTCTAAAGTGTAGTGTCTTATTGCTTCTTTGAAATTCGTCCGTTACGTTATCATTCCAATTTAAATGTATGCACGTGAAAGCATTCTCATGTGTACGCCCGCTTCGAACGCGGAGCCTGCAGCTAAATGTTTTGCTCTGCTTTATTTATTTAATGATTCAAGCGTACAAACAAGACAATCTTAGTTAGGTACACAACGATGCTGTATTTATCTAACCATGTTTCGGGAAAAATAAACCTAATACTCTAAACAAATATCAGAGTTGACGTATTGAATATTAAGTGCATTTAAGGTGCGTTAGCAACCAACATGATGATTTTGCTGAGTTGACGTCTGGAAGCAATGACTCGACTTCTTTAACTTTTTAACTCCAAAGGAGCTAAGCCGTATGCAAATGTGATACTAGCGTGTGCAAAAACCAAAATTAAAGTGTCATGAGCTCACCAGTGAGGCGGAGCGCTGCTGCTGCTGCAGGTCGTGCAGCGCGCGC
This sequence comes from Eudonia mercurella, assembly GCA_963082485.1. Taxonomy (NCBI): domain Eukaryota; kingdom Metazoa; phylum Arthropoda; class Insecta; order Lepidoptera; family Crambidae; genus Eudonia; species Eudonia mercurella. The sequence goes on along the minus strand of CAUJAO010000011.1, from coordinate 48,603 downwards.
GTGCGCCCCTCGCCCGCGTCCGACAGCTGCCCCGACTTTCGCGCGCTGCATAATAATAATAGTTAAATTAGTTTTACCAATCCCTGAAGGAACGACAGATCTATACAGATCTGTCTAACGATGATGATAACTCTTAAATAGTTAAGTGAGCAAAGTGCAAAACAATATGCCTTCAAAATAGTAATGTTATCTAATGTTGTTGTGTGTTAATAATTTTGTATAAGAAGTTGAGGTCGATGAGTTACCCTCAGACAATTTTTATAACGACTTAATTTTTACAACCTTGAGGATAATTAATATTGAGTCACGAGAACAATGTTCTTACGCGTGATATTTATTGGTTTTAAAGTTCTCAACTAAGCCTTAGATTACAATTGAACAATACCGAGAATGACTAATTTGCCTTGAAAATAAAATAAAACTTAGATACAAATCTCAGTAATTGCTGTTTTAGATGGTAAATGTAGTATTTTAATGAGGTAAACTTGAATGAGTGCCGCATTAGCTTTGCCGTATTGTGTCATAGAGGATAGAGGTACTCTTTTATCGCAAAATCTCTACATAAATAACTTCTCCTGATATTATAAAAAATTACTCGGAATCAATGCCAAATACAAATTAAGTTCTTCTTTTTCATGTGACCAAAAAGAGGAAAAATGTGTCTTAAATTTAATTTAAAAAATCAGAGCTTACGAAATATTTTTGAGTGAAATGACCAAAATATGGTGAAATCGGATTAGATTCTGACATAAATACTATCTTATTTATCCTAATGTGCGTAAACAGGAAACTAAAATGTATAATTAATAAATTAAGTAGGTATGTGTAATTGGCAAAAGGAGACTATGTAAATCTTTTATATTGTTGTCATATTATTATTCGCACATGAACAAGAGCGTCTGGTAGCATCATTCCCGCGCCGACTTATCTCGAAACGTTTCGAATATGGTAATTTGACGCATTGCCCCCTGCCAGTCATCCATCGCATGACTGAGACAAATTAATTTTCACCTAACTTTTTGTGGAACAATAATTACTTGGTCCAAAATAAAGAATTTTATGTATTTGTTCTATTATGCCCTACTGCTACCGTTTAATAATAATGTAAGCTTATTCGAATACTCTGACGTTTAAGATAACTTAAATGGATAGATAGTGTAGGAGTTTAGCAAGAAGCTGTGGCTCCGGGAATCATGAAGGCGTTTTCTTTCGACACTCTTCTTTCCCTTTAATCCTCTTTAATTCCTCCTTTCGCTGTTGATCACCGACAGCGTGCTCATCACCGCGACTCGGCTGCGGCTCTCTGCACCAGCAGACACGTGGTTACCTGGAGGCGAGCTTGCGGTGCGCACGCCGCCCGCCGCTGATCATCGACAGCGTGCTCATCACCGCCGACATGGCTGCGGCTCACTGCACCATCACACCTGGAAAAACACAAACGCACAGTTACAGATCTAAATAACACTATGAGAACTTCTAAAACGGCCTAAAAATATGGGTAAGATCAATTTTATTATAAGATGATCAAAAACTTGGCTAGTTTACCTATTTAATTAAAGTAGAGGTAGCTACTGCAATGCACTATCAAGCACCTATGACCTTATTATTTGTATCTAGTATAAAACTATTTTTATTTATTATTATTGGTATTATTTATTTTACGTATACTTATTTGGTACAATTATATAATTATATTATTAAAAATATACTTTTAAATATAATTTACGTTATTATAAAATAACGATTTCAATAATCACTTCTACGTATATACGTAGAAGTGATTATCGTTCGAAATCGTTATTTGATTACATTTAAATATGTAAGATTCAAAGTGGTTTTACAGTGTCATCGCGATCGTTGCCGCGACATAAACGTATGATAATCGGGCTCCGCGCCAGGCTCGTGTCGCCTGACAAATTGCCTGATACCGGCAAAAACAGACAACGTCCTGAAATGGATGACTGAATCAAAATAACAAGTGCCTTAGACGTGCCTTAGAGAAAATAAGCCAATGTACAAAAATACAAAAATAAAATAACACTAGAACAGTTTTTTTTTATACAAGATCTTTTATATAATGAGTCTCCTGATCCTGATGTGTAGTGTGTGCATGTTTTCGCATTGCTACTATAATAAATTTTCTGTATCATGGCATGGAGGCCTTGTTGGAGGCCTCCAACAAGGTGGACCGACGATCTGGTGAAGGTCGCGGGAAGCCGCTGGATGCGAGCAGCACAAAACCGGTCGTTGTGGAGATCCTTGGGGGAGGCCTTTGTCCAGCAGTGGACGTCTTTTGGCTGAGATGATGATGATCTTCACTATCTTTTAAGTTGTTATTGCTTATTACCTTTTTCGATTCTTTAAATTAAAAACTTTGTGTAGACGATTGTATATTTTTGCACTAACACACTCAATATTTAATTGACCAAAGGTGGTGTTACATATAAATGATGTTAGGGCAAGATGGTTTAGGTCTTCTAGAAATATTGGTGGGAGCTGTGTGCAATAAGTTTAAAGTTGTATGTAATAATAAGCGAGTAAATCTGTAGTTTATAATGCATATAAAAAAGAAGTAAGTATTGATAAATTTAACAATCCATTATAAAAACGATCTACTATGTAAACAAATAGCCCCGGAAGGAAGTCGCTAAAAAGAAATCCAGCGACATGTATAGAATACATTCACCTATAAAATACGGCACATACGCCTGTGTACACATGTGCACATGCGAGTATTAATTGCAAAATTAATAACTTTACATTTTTTGTCCAGTGACCTCTTTTGAAATAATTGTATTGACATTACGGAGTTCAGGGAGCGGATGAAAAAACAGCGCTGGTTCATGGTCTTAATTAGCCTCGACCGACTTAGGTTGCGCCATTTCCTTTATACTTTTTTAGAATTAGTAACTTGTTTTCTTAAGGTTTAGTTTTTAAATTGTACTCTACAAGTTGAATGTTCTTTTTTAATCTAAACTACAATAAATGTAATTTTATTATATACCGCTGTGCCTTTTACACGCTTGCCCAGTTATAGCAACGTTGCGTTATCGTTTAAATATAAAAACAGTTTAAATTAACGATTATTGTGGTTTTTGTGTGCCCATTTTCGTCGCCGCCGGCGCCGACTCCGGTAATGTCCAGTAATCCCTGAGCCAAAGCCATGTCAGGTGAGACGGCTTAACTCTGGCAACTGTCACCTAACATTGTTTTGGAGTTACCTTGAAGTTATAGGTCGTCAACGAAAATGGGTTTAAACCACATAAGCTAAGTTACGATCAAAGCTTGATACTTGAAGATAAGAAACTGAAGCATGTCTCTTTTATATAGTCAGGAAGAGCAACGACTCTAGCTAGATACCAAACGCAGCTCGTCAGCGATGGGCATTAGTAAACTGATCCGCCACGGCTCTCTACAAGGAGCTCCCCTCATTATAATATTATTTGAGAGTATAATTTCACGAATAAAAAGGTCTGGCAACCGCCAAACTAAGCGTTCAAAATCGTCTGAGGAGAAAAACTAGTTTTGCAACCTGATTTCCGACATTTTTCGTTAATGCTGCGCGCTTGGCGTGTAATGCAACTGCTTTTACACTTCCACTGATTTCCTATTTCATATTACTTTACGATAAGCATGAGTCATGCTTGAATAATAATATTATATACACGATAATTTGCCAATGTTGTTTATTTTTGGTATTTGTATAATTATAACGTCAAAAAAGAAGTTTGACGAAAGACAACATTGGAATAACATTATTAATAATGTTATATTATGTAGTAGGTATTATTTTTATTATTATCTAGGATGCGAGCAGCACAAAACCGGTCGTTGTAGAGATCCTTGGGGAGGCCTCTGTCCAGCAGTGGACGTCTTTTGACTGAGATGATGATGATGATGATTACATCTACTATTTTTGCATTCAAAAATTGTTTTGTAAAAGGAAATAAAAGAAAGGCAGACTTGTACGAAAATCACGGACAGCTTAATAATAATCATTTTAATGCTAATCGATTTTGAATAAATCGATTAGCATTATTGCTCACATTATTGCTTTAGATTTATTATTAATTTATTTAACGATCTCGATGAAGTGGCTTTACCAGTGGGTGTTAATGGGCGAAATTCACCGCGGGGAATGTCCTCAGTGATTTGACAAGACAGTTTTAACTACGATTACGACGCGTCTTCGCGCGCCAGTAATGCGATCTCTCACAAAAGTGTTCAGCGCGTGAACCTGAAACATTGTATTCAACGATGCCTATATAACACAGTGATAGTGTAGTTTTGTATTAACGAAATAATTTTAAGTAATGGTAATTTCAATGTTCCCTTATTTCTTAGGTTTTTGGGGTCAGCGCAGAGTCTGGGATCCTTTGTGAAATAACATACATACACCTACATAAATATAAACAAACATACATATAAACAAATTTTACTTCTTAATATTATTAGCTTTATATTCGTATATATCTACCGCATAATGCGGTGTTGGTTCTTAATTTTACTATGTTTTTATTCACCACTTATTCAAGATTAATCCCTCACGGAATTCTGTTTTCTCCAGATTCTAAACATACGAAATGTATTTTTATTATTATAAAATTTGTACTTTAATACTTTATCAAAAAAGTGTTTTCAATTTTAGAAAAAAACAGCACCTTGTTTGTAGTAGTCGTAGTAGTTCGCAGTAGTAGTGTAATTAAAAGTACAACTTTTTATTGGAGGAGCAGGCAACACTTATTAAATATCAATTATTTAATGTGCTTTCTGTCCAAACAACTTTCTGTCCAAAAAGCTATTGAATGTAATTTCAATTCGGCGTAATCATCTATCTACACCAGTTCTCACTTTTCGCAAAGTAATTACGAATAATATCAAATCTCAGCGTGTTGCAAATGGACCCACAAAATGTAACGTTCCTCGCAGCGTGTTGTTCCGACTGTTCCGAGTAATCATAACAGTTGCATTCCTCCGTAATACCGCGCAGCCCGCGCCCGCGCCGGCCAGGGCCGCCATCTGCCGTGGGGGTTCTTTTAAACATTTGTATTGCTTGGTATTGCGATACTACCAAACGGGGACTGCAAGCAATCTACTAGGATTTTATGATTCAGGCGTTTTTTGACAAGCCAATCATTCGGAGGAAAAATTTCTCCGTGTGTTTTTGTCACAGGTTGACACGATTTTTGCACACAGAAATCAGAAAGAGCGCCAAGTATTAGCATACGCTATTTTATATACTGTTTTTTATATTGTGAATTAACTTAATTTTTATAAGAAATTTTATTTTGTATGTCTGTAAAGACTAAATGTGAGGTTCATTATCTGTATTTTCTACCATTGTATGCACTATGTTTAATGCATATAAATAAATATTCTAATTTTCTATTCTACACTTTATCAAGGAAAGTGATACTATAATAACAGGGTATTTGTACAACATACAAAATTGTTATTATATTTGTCTAACTAATCGCTCAAGTTATGAAATAGTTCGTTATCGTTGTCGGCCCTGGCAGCAGCAGCAGCAGCGGTGTTCCGCACGGTATCATTACGGCGCCGGCGCACGGGCGGGCGGGCGGTGCCCCGTATCCACACGCACGGAAACTACTTTGCTCTGCTGTGGTAATGACCCACAGCTCTTTGCTAGTTTTGCAGCACTTAGTAGTCGGTTGAGCACACAGAGGTAGCACCACCAGAATAGTATCGAATTTACACAAATATACACTAAACAGAGTGTTGTTGCCTTACTAGCTTTTTTAATGATCTTAAACGTTCTGTGCTCGGTTTTCAGTGAGCATTTAGTTACGAACTGTTAACACTATTGAATCAGCAGTAAGCCATGATAAAGTGCAAACTCAAAAGCAGTTATATACTTAAGTGTTAGAATTAAATAAACTGCAACAAAAATTTCGAGAGAAGAGAGCAGTTGAACACAAACCCATGTAAATTACTCACTAAGAATCACTTGTATCAAGTTGAAGCAATTTAAGTTGTCACACATTACATAAACAAATAAATTAGTTGTACGTTAATGAAAATAGTAGGAAAGGTCGTTGAGCGTCTTTGGATATGGTCAGCCACATGCTCGTGCACGTAAGATTTAGAAGGCTTTAATAAAAATAAACACAGCATATTTGGCAGATATTATTAATATAAACAATTAGCTTTCTGAGCTGTATTTACGTGCGCCCGCGCGCAGAGACAGACCGCAGCCTGTAACGGTCGCGAAGCTTGGGCCCTTGGGGACATAGTGTTTACTTGTTCAATTACTGTGCTTTACTCAATGAGACAGAACACGGGGAAATAGGCTAGCCTCGCGGCGACGCACGCGCCGGCGAGACGAGCTCGTAACAGCACGTTCAATGTTACCCCGCGGTAGAATACACATAGATCTACCAACAGAAATAAATCAGGAAATATTGATGTCGATCTTGCTTACTGCGATTTTCCCTGAGTAATCTGATTGCCTTTCTTTCGGACGGACGCGGGCGCGGCGAATGAATCCGTCATCGCGTCTTTGATAAACACCCCAGGCCGAGGGGTGAGCGGAGAGAAATCGCAAGTCACGTGCCGAGTAACGCAACGCGGATAACTACGAATAACCTAAAAATGTATATTATAATGAAAGTTTAGGAAGGTGCCTTTTTGTCATCTTAGCATAGTAACTACTAGATTAGATTTATAACTCTGCTACCTTATTGCTTCCTTAAGGCGCTTCCTCCGACGCATTTATTTAGTCTTTTACAGGCCCTTTATAGGCCTACCCTTTGAAATCTTACAATGTCCTAAATCAGACAGCTTGTATTATCAGTGTGTGTGTGGGTATATCGTTAGGCCAGGCGGGCGGCACGGCGGCTGGCGGCAGTCTCATCTGCGGACGACAGATGGTGGTAGCCCTGCCGCATCGCATTCTGTAGCAATTTCACAACACAGACACAACCAAGTAGCCAGAATAATTCACCAGCAACTTGCTCTTGGATATGGCCTTGTTGAATCGGAGGTGCCGTACTATAAGTATGCACCTGTGCCAGTACTCGAAAATGGTCATGCAACGCTTTACTGGGATCGCTCTATCATTACGGACAGGACTATTGTCGCCAATAAGCCTGATATCGTGGTGGTCGACCGATCCCAGCGCCGTGCAATACTGGTAGATATCACCATACCTCATGATGAGAACCTTGTGAAAGCCGAGAAGGACAAGCACAGTAAGTACCTTGACTTGGCTCACGAGGTAACCGCCATGTGGGATGTGGATTCAACCATTATTGTACCGATAGTCGTTTCGGCAAACGGTCTGATAGCGAAGAGCCTCGATCAACACCTAGAGAGTCTCTCGCTGAAAGGTTGGGTTAAGGGTCAGATGCAAAAGGCAGTACTCCTAGACACTGCACGTATTGTCAGAAGGTTCTTCACTCTGCATCCCTGACCACCGGTAGCTTGGGCCCTGACCCGCTGCTGGTGGTACTCTAGGATTAGGTTTTTATAATGTTTTATTGTTTTTATATTAAAATATTGTAAAAATCTAGTTTTAAGAAAGAAAATAAATAAAGAAGATAATAATAAAAATGTATTCGGTTTTTAGGTAAAACAAATTCAGAAAATCAATAAATCCACTTTTGAATACAGATGAAATGTGATCCCATTCTGTTTCTTTATAATCCCAGCCGCATTTTTGCATGCAGGAACGACGCAAAATAGCAATTTTTAAATTAAATAAAATCGTTTGGAGTTGGTAGGACAAGAAATAAAAAAGATTTTGGAGTTGGTGGGACATACTATATGGAGTTTTAAAATTTCGAGAACAATACATTTGGAGCTAGCGGTACTAAGCCCTAAGGCATCGGTTGCGTGGCGATTGACGCCGGCGACAGCCCGACACTAACGGTGAGCGGCTGGCCGCTGGAGCAGTGTATTCGGAAAATTAAGACCATTAAAACTGTTGTTGATTGAAAATTCGCTTTTGCATGTGACGTTGATTTAATGGCTAATACTCTAGAAAGTTTCAATCCTCTACCAGAAGGTAAGGTTGTAACAATGCAATCGCCTGGCCATATATATTAAGTTTTGATTGACACTGGTTTTTTATAAAATTCCGTAATTCTGGCTCAAATGATTGTTTTGATCACACAAAAATGCCCTACTGGGACTAGATTCCGGAACTTTGGGTTAGCTGGATCACAATGCTGATACTATTATCCAAGGAAAATGTTTACATGATTACAATAATCAATTAAACAAATACATTATTTATTAATTTGTTATAACTCTAGTCTCCTCTAGCCCATGCAATTTGAGTTCGTTAAATCCTACGGCACTTATATAAATCATGTGGAGCTTAACATTTTTATCTGCAGGCTTTCTTATTAATGTTATGGCGCTGTTCATAACGCCTTCTAAATAAATTGATTCACCAACATGACCGTAAATAAGGCGTTTCTCAATATCCACTAACAACGTCTCGTCTAAATGCAAATGCGTTTAAAATTCACTACGGACCAGATACTAAGCTATGATGAACTGTAACGAGGCTGAGTGTCTTAACATTAAATGAAATAATAATTCCTTTTTTTGTATATTTATTAGATATAGATATAGCAATTAGTACAAACTTATGTGGAGCAAATAACAAAATTTAAAAATGTTTTTGCGGTCAAGGGTCGAGCTATTTTAAGGGTCGAGCGGTAAGGAGAGAGCTACAAATCTACAAAATCTACAAAGGCCAAAAAATGTTTTATTTAGAACAGTTGCCTGTCTGGCTTCCTGATCCAGTAACACGCAGAAATTGTGGATCATCATCGTCATTATCTTTCAGCCTATAGTTTTGACCCGAAATACTTTTTTTTCGTAGGACGGGAAAAGTAGAAGGGCTTTGATAATTTATAACGAAAAAATAAGTTTTACGTTTTTTAGGAATTTAAGGATCATGCAACGTTACTAGATGATTTTACCCCAGCAGGCTACGCATTCATTTCTAGTGAGGTAAATGCAAATATGTACTTACTTCCTTTATTAAATTAATAATTGTATGCATTTATTATATTAGTGATAATTCAAATTGAAATTGCTGATTTCCTGTTATTTAAAATAAGTAACTTTCACTTACGTAATAAAGTTACAGAATCCGAACAACTGGACTGGACCATTGAGTTGAATTAACGGAATTTTAAGTATGGCGAAGGGAAACGCTCCACACCAACGGAGAAACCGGTCCGGGCCGACCGGGGCGTCCGGGGAGATGCGCTCGGCAAGTTTTACTCTTTAATCCAAATTGGGACGATCGTGTTTGTCTAAAGTTGACATTCAAAAATAACTTTCTAATACTTGGCTCTACAAGATAAGGTATAAATTTTAATGTTAAACATGTGATGCAGAGGTCATGAGACCATCCCAAAGCGGTTGTTGGAGACGGCGGCGACCGGCGGGCGGCCTGTGGCCACCAATAATTATATAATTGATTTTAATTAATTACCTTCAGGGCTTTGCATAATTCATAGGCGGTGCCGCTGTGATTAAGTCAATTGAGGTAACAGTCGTTACGTTCCGCGCGGTGTTCCGTCAGAGACACCATTGTGCACACACACCACTAAAGCTGAGAGGACTTTGACTTTGTATTGTAACACTGCGAAATTTGTTATATACTTACTTAATAATTTTATAAAAACTGAAAGATATAATGAGTACTTTAAAATTGGACTTATTTTAAAGGCAATATCAAGAAACCTTAGCACAATCATTCTCTATTTTTTTCTACAATCATAAAAAATAGGGTCAGCCACAGATTATTTACTTTAGCAATAATTGGATTACAGACCACTTACTTCCAGTTGTCATCCGTAAAATTTCAGTGAAATGCATTATTTTTTGGTGATGAAAACTAGTGTCGAGCACCGGGCTTACTGTGTTTGTGTCTAACACTGGGGCCAATACGATTAATATACCTCTCAAATAACCTAAAACTAGTGTCGAGCACCGGGCTTACTGTGTCTATGCCTAACACTGGGGCCAATACGATTAATATACCTCTCAAATAACCTAAAACTAGTGTCGAGCACCGGGCTTTCTGTGTCTGTGTCTAACACTGGGGCCAATACGATTAATATACCTCTCAAATAACCTAAAACTAGTGTCGAGCACCGGGTTTACTGTGTCTATGCCTAACACTGGGGCCAATACGATTGATATACCTCTCAAATAACCTAAAACTAGTGTCGAGCACCGGGTTTACTGTGTCTGTGTCTAACACTGGGGCCAATACGATTAATATACCTCTCAAATAACCTAAAACTAGTGTCGAGCACCGGGTTTACTGTGTCTGTGTCTAACACTGGGGCCAATACGATTAATATACCTCTCAAATAACCTAAAACTAGTGTCGAGCACCGGGTTTACTGTGTCTGTGTCTAACACTGGGGCCAATACGATTAATATACCTCTCAAATAACCTAAAACTAGTGTCGAGCACCGGGTTTACTGTGTCTGTGTCTAACACTGGGGCCAATACGATTAATATACCTCTCAAATAACCTAAAACTAGTGTCGAGCACCGGGCTTTCTGTGTCTGTGTCTAACACTGGGGCCAATACGATTAATATACCTCTCAAATAACCTAAAACTAGTGTCGAGCACCGGGCTTACTGTGTCTATGCCTAACACTGGGGCCAATACGATTAATATACCTCTCAAATAACCTAAAACTAGTGTCGAGCACCGGGTTTACTGTGTCTGTGTCTAACACTGGGGCCAATACGATTAATATACCTCTCAAATAACCTAAAACTAGTGTCGAGCACCGGATTTACTGTGTCTGTGTCTAACACTGGGGCCAATACGATTAATATACCTCTCAAATAACCTAAAACTAGTGTCGAGCACCGGGTTTACTGTGTCTGTGTCTAACACTGGGGCCAATACGATTAATATACCTCTCAAATAACCTAAAACCGATGTGTTCTGACAGACACCAACTACAAATAATAAATACTTTTGGAAAGTTAAAACTTACACATGTCATTTTTGTCTTTCATTTGTCTTATTTGTTAGTCAACCCACTTTTTACCTGAGGAGGACTATCTAAGATATCAGCACTGAGTAACGACATTTATTACTAAACAAAACATAACACTTCTTTCATTAGAAAATACGATTGGAAAGGTGGATGCGAATAGTAATAGCGCGTACCACGAGAACATATAAACATAAAACCGCAGTTTATGTTTTTTTGTTCATTTAAAACTACCCGTCTGCAATTAACAAGGAAAGAAGTAAATAAAAACTGGTCAGCGAAATATGCGAATGTAATAACGGCCTCCCTCGTCACATGCGGCATTGATTGGCAGCCAGCGGCGGCGGCGGCGAGCGTCGCGTCAATGCGATAACTTTAATTGCTTTCAGTATTCGAATGTGTATTTTATAATACTGCAACAGTTACGCTCGGACAAGAAGGATAAGGACCCTAAGGCCGGCTTATAAACCAAAACGATAAACGAAGAAAAATGTATGATACTGTCAGATTCTAACCGGCTACCGGTTGTAGTGGTAACACTACCGGCGGCGTCAAGGCTCCAGAGGTCCCGAGTTTGATTTCCAGCGAGGGTAAATGGTGGGCTGAGTTTCGTTGATAGAGTTTTCTCTTAGTCCTGCTGATTAGCCTTCCGTCATCTAAGCCCGTTCATCTTTACGTAGTTGTGTTCCGTCAGTTAGGGGTTTAATAGACAGTGTAGTCACCGAACATTCCGGGTAAAGTGTGAAGTTGACTTATCATCAGGTGCTTCGACGTTGTAAATAATACAGGAAAAAGATGGATTGTCATTCAAATCATGAAGTCATGTTTTAATTAGAGCTCTTTTAATCGTGTGTGATTAACGGTTGACAAGTTTTGATGAATTATTCACTAAGCGGTGCAGAATCGAGTGAGGTAGTGGTGGTGGACGTAGCGCCGCCGCGGCCGCGACGCGACGTCTCCGTTTTGGAGCACGGTCGCGCTTCGCCGGCAACCCGTAATGCTTCCTCTCCTAACTTCATATTTCCTCATTGTCTATTTCCACCGGGAAGTAATAACGTGTATGTTCTGTATCTTCTAATTGGATCCAGTAGTATTTCGTTAGTTTATTTCCTACTAAGAGTTAATACATATGTACCTACACTAAATATATAGGATAAGACTACAAAGTAGGTACATACATACTTAAAACAGTACAGATTAGTTTAGTACTCGTAGTAACAGGTTTTAGAATATAAGCTACTTATATCAAAATAAAAGTATTTTCAAAACTATAGACAAGCGTGGCACTCGTAGCATTATGTAAATTTTAACAAAACAAGTATGAAAAAATAACAAAAAACTTGATTTTGGTAACTATAGCATACAAAAATTCAAAGTTATTTGACTGTTTGTTATAATATACACCAGCTTGATCTTGTCAAATAGAACGTATCGCAATATTCAAAGCCGGTGTTTTTACACTATAAGTAAAAGCAACAAAGTTGTTTATAAAAGACTCCACAGTATTATGGCAAATAAGGCGGCAAAACAAAATTGCATTCGCAGCAGGGGGCAGCTTGGAAGCCAATCCACGTCCACAGCCGTTATTCCGTAAGATGTTCCGAGCAATGGGATGCGCTCGTACAATCGAACCCGAAAAACAATCTTTTTATTACTGAGTAAAGCAATTTCTTTGCAAATATTGTATTTAAGAAATACCTGTGGAAAAAACAGAGGATGGATTTTGAACTAGCATTTGAATATTACTGACGCGTCCGCGGTATCTTGTGTTGTAATTTACTTATACATATATGTATGTACGTAAATTATTTAAAAAGGCGCAGAAGTATCTAGTTATTTATTTGTTAATTTGCGCTATAAGGTAATAACTATAGTGTAATTCTGTGTGCGTGTGATGATACAATCTCCAAATGTGTTCTTCGTCAATCTATAAAAGTCCGACAGCTACGCTCTTTCTTTCTTTCCCTCACCCACCAATAGAACTAGCCTAAGCGAGTTATTGGTGGGTGTTACGGCCCATAACGTTCAACAACAGCCGGCACAACGGCAGCGAGGAAAAGATATTTTTTTAAAGGCAAAATTTCACGACCTGGTTGCTTAGTATTTACAATCCTAAAATAATAAGCCGTCTCTGTTCCGATTTTTATCAATCAAATCTTTATTGTTTTTAAATGAGCCAATTAGTAAACTTTATGGCATCATAAAAAAATATTTTCAACTTTTTATCTTGTATTCTTGTAGGTGTTTGTGCGAACTTTTTTAACATTTCTGATTAATGTAGCAATTATGGTTTTGCTTTGGTTCTCTTTAGCTTTAGTGTGGTTTTACAGCATCTTCATTTTTTTATATCTTATAAAAGTAACGCCTGATATTGAGCAACTTCTTGCTTCGGGAAGGCATAGCAAGCCGTTGGCCCCGGGTCTTTGTCGGAAGATGGTAGCTGATAACAACGGTAATGAGTTCATGAGTGGTAACTTTGGTGTCTGTAGCCCTCGGCTAGCGCATTTGTGTCAGGTCGGCGAGGCGTGTCGCAGGCGCAGGTGTGAGGGCGGAGGGCGCGCGGGCGCAGGGCCGCCGACCGTGACTCCCAAGCGCCTTTGTGCCTTTGTGCCGCGCTCCCACGCGCCCATCGAAGCTTCCAAGAGACTACACTTGCTTTTTGAATGAACTTGCAATTCGACCAAATATTTGTGTTAAGTAAACCTCTTTTTGGTACAAATTTTACCCTTGACAAAGTCTTTCATTCTCTCTTCAATTTAATTGAAAATGTTATGTTTTAATTTACCTAACTACCTATAATAGTTACTTGGAGTAGAGCATTTTGGAGAGGAGTACTTTACGGCGATTCATTCATCTCAAGCATAAATTGTTAACATAGTACAACCAAGATGGGCAAGCATCTAAAGTTAACAAGGTAAAAAGACCAAAGCTCTGCTACTTTTACTATTATGTAATTGGTGAGGTTGCTGTGGTTATTTTCTTGTTTTCAGCTTTTATGTCTTAATGAAGGCAAATTAAGGAGACAAATATTATGCAATTTACTATTAAAAGTTAGAAAATTACTTATTTGGAATAAATAGTAATTTATCTAAGCGTGTATTTGAGATACACAAGAAAGTTCATGCCTCTAATTTAGTTGCTCTATAGTTAAATAATATACACTCGCTCGGAATTGATGAATCGACGGCAATTAAATATTTTTGACCGTAAATAAACTATGGAAAATGTTCACATCGTACCATTTAATTAATGGATTGCTTCACTGCCAGCATATGCGGTAGTCGACACATCACCGCCGCGGTGCATGAATCACCTCATGAGGTGCAAAGTAGAATTGTCCTTTTAATTCCACAACATAAATACCTAAAGCGTGCCTCTTCTTTCGATTAACTTGGACTAGATAACTACTTTGTTGTTTACTAAGGTAAATGAAGGACGCGTTTTATAATCGCGTTTAGTAAGTCATACAGAAAGTAACCTCTCAATCGGATAATACTGTTAAGCGTCCAACAAGTACAAGTACGGAAAGTATCTCTAAACTGATTCATATTAAGAATGGAAATAAAAGTATCAATACTTACTCATATATCCTTCTATCGGAATGTACCTCGCTCTCATTAAAAGCTATACGAGTATAATGATAGAGTTTACAGTTGATAGAGTTTAGACTTTACGCAGTAAGTAAATATTTAAAACTAAGTTGCCTGAAAATTAAGAAAGAACACAATGAGCTTATCCGCGGTCAAGATCAAACGTAAATCTGCGCCTATGAACGGCGAATATTCCGATGCGCCTGCGCCGACGACGTAGCCGACTGATCAAAGAACAACGATAAAGTTGCGATACAACTGCTTAAATGTTTCTCATACATTGTGTGGTCTTTACATAATTTACTATGAGACCATATAGCATTACAAAAAACTGGAGCGTATTTTTCTAATTGAAAAAAGTTTCTAAATTTGAATAACAAATTAAGTTCTGCACCTGGTTAAACAAGAGCGGTAAAGAGTTATTGTCGAAATTTTGCGTCGCACAATCCCACCGTTAGTGTTTAAAAGATTTGTTGCAAACAAATTACCAACATCAAAGTATCGAGTTACTAGCACTCGTTTTAACGAATGTATTAGAGCTCTCGAGGCACAAACACAAGAGTTTTAATAAAGACCCTATGACTATGACCGAGTTCACTCCCCTCGCCGATTTGGCTCGAGTTAGATAAATGAGTGTTTATTCATTGTGCAGCCCGGACCGGTGGCGCTACCATTGTCAGAACTGGTTTAGAAAAATGTAAGCAAATAAATTATTGAAGTTTTTTTATCAGCTTTGGCCGCAATATGGACGCGTCACAATCGGTTCATTTTAAAACATTTACTACGAGTATATACGAGAAGGCAAAATATTTAGCCAGATATGTACGAGTATGTATTTGTTACAAACTATTTGGTTGGTATTTAAAAAAATGAAAGAATTTTTTTAAATTGCTCTTATAAGTACAGTATAACTCTAATACGCTTGTATAATCACAGCACAGAGAAGCGCACAGCAGAAGTCTAACGTGGCTACGATAATTGAATCACGATGTCCCGTCGTCCAACCAAGCATCGTGTGGTTAGGGACGCATCGAAGCTTTAAGTTAATTAAATTGTATCACCGGCAATCTTTTAATAAAGTCACCCTCCGGATAACAGCGCTTAAGGGGATCAGGAACAGTCGCAGTAACACCCCATTGTGTAAGTGTTACATCAGCAAAAAACTCCCCCAGCGGCGCCGGCGCCGTCTCGGGGGCAGGAGCCGGCCTCCGGGCTGCTCGACATGACACGGAGGCGTCGAGGGCGCAACTGAGCTGCCGTGTAGCGAACTTCCTACTATATATTTATAATCAACGTAACATTGCAAAGTTGGTAGTTGGTTGGTATTTGGGTTAACAAGCAGTGTTAGTCAACAAACCATTATGATTAGAACTATCTGTGTAAAGCACCGAACCCCAGATAACTCATACATAAGTAAGAAAATAACCGCGCGCAAAGCCGCTAGATTCACAAAACTGGTCATTGTGTGGACGTCGGACGGACAGTAGTCTTTTTGCTGAGATGATGATGACTAATATCTCGAATCGCCTACTGATTTTAGTGCCAATAACGATCGCCTTCTCTTGTAGCTTGGGCCACGCGCGACGATTATAACGGCCGCTCGCAACAATACGCCGCTACAGTTTATGTACCGCGCGCTGTAAACGTCACTCGACTGTCGAGGCGATGTCGGAGACACGCATCGCTTTCGAAGCTGTAAGGGCACATCATATTATATCAAAATCAAATGATTTGTCACAGTGTGATACTCGATGACGGCATTGTCCCGCGTTATTGCAGAGGGCGACGTTTGCAACGTTGATGGAGTACCTAACAACAATCAATTTTATTTCACTTTTATTTAATTTTTGATGCATTTGACAGAATAATAACGAAATATCTGTACGTAATAATAAGTAATTTTTCAAATTTTACGATCATACCTTTTTCATTTATTTTTTGACAACAATAAATTTTAATGTAACATGTAAATAATTTTTAAATAAATTAACTAAAAAAACCTTTGTTTGTCCTGAATTTGTAATGAATAACTCAGTAGAATTTTAATAATTATAAAAAGGAAGTAAATTTTATGTTCTCGAAAACCCAACCACCGACACTAAGTAGGTAGATACGCATTTTATTATTACGATTTCTTTAGTTTCCCTTTCATATTTAACATTCCATTGTGTTCCAATTAGATAATTATATTCTGAGTTTAAGACATTTCCGTCGTCTATTTATCAAGTGGGCGTAACAGACGTCACGCCGAGATAGTTTCACAAATCTGCTTCAGCTCTCGTACTGCCGGTTATGGGGCGCGAGAGCAGCGCGAGCGCGGGCGCAGGGGAAACGGATCGGATTTCACCATTGTTTGGACAACACAAACAACTCGTGAAATGACTCAAAAGTTCAAAATAAGGCGCGTAATCGAACCATATGAAAACAAACGCGGCAGCGCGCGCGCAGGCATTGTGCGCGCGATCGATAGGACAATACGGATACCGATTGTTCTGCGCCAGCTCCGCCGCACCTGCAGCTTTTAAAGCTCGGGAATTAGGTTGGGAATTCAATACTCCACTGCTTGTTGGGATTATTGTTGGTACAATACTGTTCCGCCCTTAGCGCATTATCCATGCCGTTATTGTTCTGCGCCTGCGCCATAGCTTTGCATCCCGTGGTAACGCAGTGCCTTGTTGTAATTTGTGCTACGTCATGGCCATTGTCTTATATGCCAACAAAATCTAGCATTAAATACCGAAGATTTTAATTATCTCTACGAAATTTTTAATTCAATTGCCTACTTCCTTTTGAAATATTCTTGAAGCTCACGCTTTTTAAACATATAGTTTATGTTTCCGTATTGCTACCTAACTATAACGTGTAGAATTGAATAATTTAAATTAAACGTTATGATCTTACAACTACGATGGAGCTAATAGTTCCGTCTTTAAAAAATATATTTAATCGTAAGGATCGTATGTAGAAACCTAATACTTAAATGTTACAAGTACCTATTAGACATTCAATAATAATATATAATTACAAAATAGCTAATCAAAACCTCTACAAAGTGATTTGTTATCATAATAGGACAAGGGGAAACGCCACGCCATCGCCGCCTCTTATTTCCAACTTTCAATTGTACGTTAGATTTTAATCTAAGACGTTATTATCACCACTTGTCATATGGCTCATAGCGTTCAAACCGTTGACGACTTTTAAAACGTTACCCTATCACAACGGCATACGCTCTTAATTTGATTGAAATAGTTTTTTTGTGAAGATAAAAAAACAGATGCGTGAAATAATAGAGGCACCCAACGGTTTTGCTATAATCTAAGGCTGTTTCCTGCTGTTGGATGCGGGGCGAGCTGCGAGGGGAGGCTCCCAACTGCGTGCCGTATTCGGGAGAGTTAATTAGAGGGCCGGAGTCTGAATGGGAAACTAAAAAGCATTTAAGAGCTTTGATTTATGAGAGCATATACTCTCTTAACATAAACTCTTATTGAAAATAATAAGTCCTGTTAGAAAATTTACTAGTTTATTTGTATTTTTGTAAATACAATACAATATATTTTAGGGTTATTATAATATTATTATTTCAGAATTGCAGCGGTAGCAAGTGATATCACCGTGCAAGTACACTACGTGAGCTATACTAACTCTTATAGCTTTTGACAAATAACAACTGTTACATTATTAAGAAAATAAATCAATTTGTATGAGTATTTAAAGTTAAGAACAAAAGACATCAACGAGCTCCACAAGCGGAGACGGCACCATTATAATAAAGGTGTTATTAATTGTAAATAATATGCAGATGTGTATGTGTTAAAACTGTGGTATTTGCTTTAATACCTCTTTTTGTATATCCCATGTAGACTAAAGATATTAGTAAAAATACATATATACCTATATATTTTATATTTTTTGCACAAAGTGATATAACTTTATGATTTAGGATATTATATTTTAAAATTTAATATTATATTTAAAATTCGGAAATAAGAACTTTTTGTTAATCTTTTGATAAGCGTCAGCACAATCGAAAGGAAAGCTAAACATAACTAAGTGGTAATTAATTGCTGCCTTCAATACAATCAGAGGTCTTAAGAAAACGAATGCGCATGCAATCGGCAAAGACAATGGGCAGACGCCGAAACGCGCGATCCCACACAAAAACAACAGGATTCTTACTAGACCGTCTCAACGACGAGCCGACCACGTTCTTGTTAGTTCGAGAGAGACATGATTGCACGATACGTTACATCTTTGTTTGTGATGCTACAAATTGAGACTCTTTGTTAGCTTTTTTCCCTTTGTTTGTTTTCTAGATTGATATCAATTGTTAAAAATTGATTATTTTTATGTATTTGGTAAACTCTGAAACTACTAAATCATTTTTAGTTAGTAGTACGAAGTATAGTACTTGAATATACGATATAGGCTACTTTTTATCATGTTCAGATACAGTTTTTTCATTTCATTTCAGTGTTCTGTAAACATCACGCGCTCGAAGACACGCGCGGAAGCCAGTGCTAAATTAAACAATGAAGACGAGTCAACGTAATAAAATTAATGTTACATTCTCACAATCTCACGATCGTTACGCACATAATCAGATTATCTACACCATCGAGACATCAGCTAAGTATTAATTACCAATGGGGAGCGTCCATACAAAAAATTAGGAATGATGTTAGAAAAAGCCTGCAGCCACCGCTCGCGTGCCGCCGGCTTTCACATGCTCCGTGCGTTTGCGCAACTCAGCCCGGCTCGTGGGACGCCACGCTCTTCTGCGCAGCGCCTGATTATGCTAATTCCGCGAGTGTGGGGCCCACAGCGCGCTAAATGGTGTCGTGATGTGGGGCCACGCGAACTCTAGCTAATTAAAGTAATAAACTACTTACTGCTCGTGCTCTACATACGTACGTGTGAACATCATGCAAATTGTATGTGTGCTTTCAGCTAATAGAAGATTTTCTACAGTAGCGCTCTGAAACTTTACATTTTTTTGTACATCTTTTTGATTCTTTCATACAGTTAAGTAAACAATTATAATTTTCACGGAATAAAATAGTTTTTTTTCGCATAGCTGACAAGTGCAATCATTTTGCACCGGCTAAGCCTGTCTGCACTTTCCCTCGCATTTGAATGCACCTCCTATCAACCATATAATTCATTCACAAGGAACAGGAAGGCTTATAGGAGACCGAGCCTCGGTCACAATCTTGAGACATTTCGATCAACCCTGCCAATGCTGGTTATGTAACTTATTTAGTCTGAGTTAATTTTCCTCTTAATTAACCGAGTCATTTTATCAAAGAGATAAGTTAACGTTTATCTAAATTCAAATTCATTTATTTCATAGAAAATGGTAAACAAGATCTTAAACACTTATAAATGCCTCATATTCTACCGTTCTCAAACGGTGTAGAAATTTTTAAAATTGTACTTATGAATCATAATCAAAAACAGAAAAAAAAAACAATCATTCATCAATCAATAATAATAGAACATTTTGAATAATAATATCATTGATAATAATAAATATAATTACATTAATGTCATATTTAAATATTCATTATTCGAATAGAAACACATGTCTAGTAATCAATTAAATAGGATAGATTTAAACTTACACAAATTCATTTCTCTAATATCTTGTAATTTATTATATGTTTTGACAGCCATGCAAAATGAGTTTCTGCTAACAAGATGTAACCTTCGCGGTGGGACATACAGTTTAGTTAGTTCCCTACTGTTGCTTTTTTTCTGTACATTATCATGTAAGGGGAATATGTAAGGATATTTTTTGACAAAAACGCAGATTTCAAAAATATATAAACAAGGCAGTGGCAAAATCCTTAACATCTGGAACAAAGGCTTACAATGTGCCAAATATTCAGCAACAACTAATGCTCGCACACATTTTTTCTGAGCTATTAAGGCTCTATTCATGTCAACCGAGTTGCCTCGCACTACCAATCCATATCGTAAAACGGATGAGACGTATCCATGATAAGCAGACAGAGCGGCGTTTTTTGATGCTACCTATGACAACTAACACAGTAAGGTACGAAACTTTCACGATATCCAAATATTGTCTTTGTCGCATCACCAGCTCACCAGCCAGCGTTCCCTATGGATGGATAGGAAGACCGGGCCATTAACCACCACGCGGGCCCAGTGCGGATTGCTGGTTGTTAACGACTGCTGATGCAGCCGGGACCAACGGCTTTACGTGCCTTCCGAAGCACGGAGGAGCTTGAAATGAAGAATTTTTGGTCATCCATACGATGACCGGCCATTGCGAAAGTTGCTTAACCCTAGCAATCACAGACCGAGCGCTTTAACCACTGCGCCATCGAGTTCTTCCGCATCCTCTGTCGCATCGTCAACCAATTTTCCAAATTCGATGGTTGACGGGAATGGTAGAAATGCCGAAGGCCACTTGTTACTGTCTTTGTTTTTTTGCAACAAAGATTTAAAAATAAACAAACCCTTTCGATGTATAGTATCGTTAAGTATACCTGAAGGAACTATGTAATTATAATATACCATTTAAGATATAAAAAAAGGAATTAAACAGAGCAGTCCAGTAATCTTGGTGTAATCGCTGTACATCGTAACGAACTTATTTCTTTTCTGAAGACGTTAAATAACATACTAAAAAAGGTAGTTATTTATTGTTACTGTCTTCCATAATGTGAAATGGAACGTCGCCATATTAACGGTTACCTACAAAGCCAGTGAAACTATCATTCAACGAACTACCTCTCGTCTTAAGTTTTTCTGGTTTATCAATAGCCGTTAATTTCGATTTGTTCTTTTACATACATTTTAATTCGCATTACAATAAAGTTTTGTCTATATTATGTCCTTTACATCTTTTTTTATTATTTTTGAATTTTGCAAAAATAACACCTTTTTTTTTCACGAAATGACGAAAATCATATCTTTCATAAATTTCGAGCACAATTGTGGCTCCAGCTCCGCTACGTGTAGGTCACAAGACTAACCCCTCCTAACCTAGTTGTCATCTAAAAAATAAAATTTTACAAGTCCTAACTCCATACAATACATGATCGAAAATCGGCTACGTCTCGGAACCTTGCTACACCCTAACCCAATGCTATATATTGTTACAAGATAAAATTATTCTTTATCCTTCAATCAGGACCTGAATGTTTCCCACTTGAGCAAAATAGTTGTCCAGATTTACTTAATTGGTTTTAACAGATGCCAACGTCAGTCGCCAAGATTAGCGAAATACTACGTAATTACTGTTTACTTGCAGGTAATCGCGCTGCTGGCGCGTCCCTACTACAGAGATGTTAGTAGATACCTATTAGCAACGGCAGTGAAATATCCATCAGCGTATCTTTACGGTTCATCTTCACGCTACGACTCCATATAAATAGTGGTCGTTGAGGAAAGCTATCTAATAATTTGAAAGTAAAGTAATAAATCTACGCTGACATGGGCCCAGCAGCGTGCAGAGTGAGAGCTCTGATATCTTCCTCGGAATATTAACGCAATTTAAAAGATCTCGGTAAATAATAAGTAAACATTGGCATTCAAGATTTGAGATGCGAATATTTTATTTTAGGCAAAAGATGAAATATTTACATGAAATAAATGTTCTTATTAGTTATTTTTTGAGGGTCCTGTACATCCAATGAAACTCTTTTTCATATGAAAAATGACGTTACTTTATTCCCGAAACATGCAAGTAAGCTTAAAAACATATAATTTCTTAGGAAAATTTTGGAGATTTTGTTTACCTAATGTAGGCAACCTAACCTAGAGACCTGTAACGATACTTCCAGTTAAGTTTTTCCATTAAAAACTATTATAAGTTTGTAATTTT
>CAUJAO010000011.1:0-25950 GCA_963082485.1 Eudonia mercurella | reverse complement strand
TGATGTTGAGGATCGATTGACAGCAATTGGAAATAAGACTACTCTGATTCCTAAACTTCAACAAGAATTGCATTCTTCTAAGGATTCGGTATCAGCACTTGAACGAGAGTTACAGCAACGGGATCAACTCGCTAGGATGAATAACATCGAGATATCCGGGATACCATTTGCTGCTGGTGAAAACCTGTTAACGCTGGCACGGGCGATCGGTGATAGGGTTGGCTACTCGTTGGACGACCGAGACATCGATGGTGTTGTGCGTGTGAGGAGGTTCGAAGCCTCTAATGTAACTGGAGAATCAAGCATCCCGCGTCCACCTGCCATTATTGTAAAATTCACTCGACGGCTTTGTAAAGACAAGTTTTTGGCAGCGGTGCGCTCGCGACGTGGTCTGACTACTGCTGATATTAATCTCTCGGGTCCACGACAGAATGTGTATGTGTCGGATCACTTAACTCCTCAAAACAAACAGTTGTTAAGGCGGGCTAGACAGATCAAAATGGATTTAGGTTACTCTTATTTATGGGTCAGAGATTGTAAAATATTAATGCGCAAAAATGAGAAGTCAGGAGTTGTTGTCATAAAGAATGATACCGACCTTTCTAGGTTGAAATGACTTTTGCTTGACTTTTTATTTCATTTAGATATTAAGCAGCCGAATGTTAATTATTTACCCTTTAAACTATGTTTTTCTTTTGCTGTTACTGTGTATTTACACTGTACGAGTATGTGTGATTTTGGTTCCGGTGATGAGGTGACTATTTATACTATTTGTGTGCAATGCTTTCGACATTTAAAATACTCATATAAAACCTTTATAAAATATTATACTACTCACTGCCACTTCTTGCTACGAGACATTGATAAAATTCCTTGTTATTATTTAATTATTTGCAATTATTTATTTTTATTTTACAATGAAATGGTAGAATGCATATTTATATTAATAATTATTAACCTAAATGGATCCGAAAGCTAAGATTCTGTTAGGCTATTACCAGAATGTACGGGGCTTGCGTACTAAATCTCACGATTTTCTATCCCAGATAGCTGCGACTGACTACGATTTTATATGTGTGACGGAAAGCTGGTTAACACCTGATTTTTATGACCGAGAATATTTCGACAGCCGGTACGTAGTATTTCGCTGTGACCGTTCGCACGCAGAGAGCGGCGCGACGCGTGGTGGCGGCGTCATGGTTGCAGTGCGCACTGAGCTGATGCCGCTGCGCCGGGACTGGCCTACGCCGCCGCGCGCCTCCTCCGACTGCGTTTGGCTATCTATACCCATTTGTACAGATAGTAATAGATGTCTGAACATAGCCTGTGTTTACATACCGCACGGACCGGGCTATCGTGATGCATTGGAAGAATTTTTTAATGTCGCTGGCGATATACTAAACGATCGCCCAAATGACGTGTTTTTACTTGTCGGCGATTTTAATGTCTCGGATGCAGTTTGGCAAGAAACTAGTACCTGCAGCAAATTACTACAAAAAGGCGGAGACTGTATGGTAAAATCATTACGAGATTTTTTAGCGTTCACGGGTCTACAACAATTTAACGGTATTCATAATGCTAATAATCGAATCTTGGACCTTGTGATGAGTAATATTAAATGTCAAGTAATTAATTGTTTGCAACCTTTAACCCAAGAAGATATCCACCATAAGTCTATTGAAATTAATTTAAATATTAACAATTTTATTTCTATGAAATCAGTTCCCACGTACAATTACAATTTCTTTGCGGCTGATTTCGTTTCTATCAATAATGAGCTTGAAAACGTGAACTGGCCTAAAATATTTACAAATTTAAATTTAGAAGAATGTGTGTCAAAATTTTATGACATTTTAAAACACGTTATTTCAAGACATGTTCCTCGTAAAATAGTTAGATCAACACAATCCTTTCCTGTATGGCATACTAAACCACTACGAAAACTTATGAACGAAAAAAAAAAATACCACAAACTATGGAAATTGTATGGAAATCCCTTAGACTACCAAAGCTTTAATGTTTTGAGAAGGAGGGCTAGGCATATGGAGGTCGAGTGTCATAATAATTACGTGCAATACATAGAAGGTAAACTTAAAACTAACCCTAAATACTTTTGGACTTATGTCAAAGCTTTTAAGGCAAGTAATGGGCTGCCTCAAACTATGACTTATAACGGGCAGAGTAGTAGTGACGGGAAACAAATTTGTGACTTTTTTAATGATCATTTTCATTCAGTATTTGTAAGCAGTCCAAGACAATATTTTCCTAATCAATGGGACCCTCCTAGCAACACGTTATTAGATATAGGTTCCGTCGAAATCACTGCTAAGCTGGTTAACAAATATTTAAAGAAAAATAACACAAATAAGGGTGCAGGGCCCGATGGCATACATCCGTTATTCATCAATAAGTGCGCTGATACACTTACTTATCCCCTCGTACATATATTTAAATTATCTTTTAGCAGTGGCAGTGTACCTCTAGCTTGGAAAAGTGCTTGGATAACACCTATTCCTAAAGGCAATAGCAGTAACGATGTTGCCAACTATAGGCCGATCTCCAAACTCTGTCAATTTGCTAAACTACAGGAAAAGATTGTTACAGATCAGCTATTTGAGGTGGTGCAGCGCGTCATTGTCCCAAATCAACACGGTTTCTGTAAAAAGCGCGGTGTGGATAGTAATTTGTTAAGTTTTACTGAAGTTATTATATCAGCAATGGATGATAATGCACAAGTGGATGCAATATATGCAGATTTTGCAAAAGCTTTTGATAAGATTTGTCACGACACACTACTTCTTAAGCTCTGGCAGCTCGGAATTCATGGTGACCTGCTTCGATGGATTCGTTCATACATAGAAAATCGTAGTCAGGCTGTTGTATTGTGTGGTTATTGTTCTGCGTATAAAAATATACCGTCTGGAGTTCCGCAAGGATCCCATTTGGGACCCTTACTCTTTATTATTTATGTCAATGATCTGACCAAGTCTATTATTAACTCAAACGTATTACTATATGCGGATGATACGAAATTGTTCAGAGTAATAAAAGAACCAGATGATGCTAAATCACTGCAACGTGATCTGAATAATTTTGTTGACTTCTGTAATAGTAATAGCTTATTCCTAAATTTAGATAAATGTTTTACAATATCCTTCACAAGAAAAAAAAACCCAATCAATTATGCTTATAAAATATGCGGAAAGGATCTTAATCGCGTAACTGAAATTAGGGACCTAGGCGTAACAATGGATTCCAAACTCTCTTTTATTCCTCACATCGATAAGATAGTTAATAAATCATACAAGCTTATGGGATTTATATTACGTGTAGGAAAAAAATTCAAAACCGCATCAACCTATAAACTTTTATTTAACAGTTTCGTGCGAAGTAGACTGGAATTTGCTAGCCCTGTTTGGAATCCATATCAGCAAGTTCATCAAGATAAAATTGAGAGGTTACAAAGAAAATTTGTGAAGTCTTTGGACTACAGAACCGGTCACATTCACACAGACTATGAATCCTCCCTTGCATTTCATAAAATAGACTCCTTGATGCAACGTCGCAGGCTTATTGATATGACCTTCTTATTTAAAATACTCCATAACATGGTCGACGCCCCTTTTCTGTTGGAACAAATCTACTTTCGTGTACCTCGTAGGCAAGAAAGAAATAATCGTAAGAAATCTTTATTTACCATTAAGCTTAGTAAGACTTGCTATGGCAGTAATAGTTTTATAAAGAGAGCTTGTACTATATATAATGACATATTCATTAATGCAGACATATTTGATCAGTCGTTAATAAAATTTAGAAGCCACATCACTGAACTTACACGCACTGCTGCGCAGAAACAATGAAATTGTTAAATAATTTTACCATTTTATTTTCTATTTTATTTTGCTGTTTTCTGCTGTTTTTTTTTTTTTTTTTTGGTTTTATGATTTTAATGATTGAATTATTATGCTACCAATTGAACTAATATCTTAATTATTTATTTATTGAATGAGTATTGTATTATTTTAACTTGTAGTATTACAAGTTAATAATATAATATTATTTTACTTTATTTAATGATTGATTGTTTTATATTTATTAATTGAATGATTATATTTAAATAATTGTGTTATCTTTTTTCTATTTTCATTTTTGCTGTTATGAGACTGTTTTTTTTTTTAATTCGTAATATTAGATATATATTTTTTTTTTTTTTTTTTCGTTAATAATGTAGTGGGTTGGATTGGCGAGTTTGTACTGTATATTTGTTGCTTTTGTCATTATTGTAATTTGTATCTTGCGCGCGGATTCGGTGTTTAAGGATAAATTTTGTTTGTTATAGTGAATGTCTGCTATTTTACTTATTTTTTTTAATTTGTATGTATCTTGTGTAAGTACCGTTGATTGTTGAATGAAATTTAGGGAACTATAGGTTTATTTTACAATAAATTTTAGTATATATTTATAAATAATGTGTAACTGTTTGTTCCTAAATAAAATAAAAAAAAAAAAAAAAAAAATATTTAGAGTAAAAGAGCAAAACACGGAATAGGTAACTATTCGAAGCTTATTCTTTATTTATTTGTAAGGCCTCTAGTGTTTGAAATTTTAAAATACCTACCCATTATGCATATCTGTGCAAAGCGTGGGTGTAAAGGTCATTTTTAAAACAGCATCAGCCTACCTCTTCACGAAGAGTTTTTCCGCAAACGTGTTCTGTGTCCGCAATGCTTGCCGTTCAGCCCGATGTAATCGTCTGTCCACCTAGAGGAGAATTTTCTACCGCTTATTATTTTTTCTTAACTTATTCGTTACACTCAATAAAAGTACCTTTATTTTCATTATCAAATAGCTCCAAAAACTTGTTTTTATACTTTTCTTTAGAATTATTCAAATCTTTAGAGAATCTCCAAATTCCCGTTTTCCGATATAAAAAGTGTTCTAATTGGTGCTCCGGTTAAACTGCTATATATTGCTATGATAGATTTCATTAATAAGACACTTTTTATATTAAATTTAAGTAAAAGATTAAACCTGCGAAAATATCATTTAAAAAAATCCAAACCTTTCCTACCCTACCTTAATGTTTAGGCTTTAGTTTCTGAAGTAACTATTCTACTGCGTCCAATCATTG
This sequence comes from Eudonia mercurella, assembly GCA_963082485.1. Taxonomy (NCBI): domain Eukaryota; kingdom Metazoa; phylum Arthropoda; class Insecta; order Lepidoptera; family Crambidae; genus Eudonia; species Eudonia mercurella. Next base: position 20,819 of record CAUJAO010000011.1, on the reverse strand, counting down.
AAAACTACTGGAGCCAACTGAGCTGAATATTAAATATATAACATTAGTACCTACGGGCGGCGCTACTCCACCGACAGCCCGTGTCATTACTGGCAACGATTACAACTACGTAACATATGCATTAGAAATCGCTCATTCAAGCAGACGGACGGACGAACGGACAGCCGGACAGACAGCCGGACGCACTCGCCTCAGTTACATCGGAAGCATGTCGCTGTTTAATACCATTTATGACTGAAAGCATAATTCAAATGATTTATGCGTATAGTTTTTATTAGTTGATTCACGGATACAACTAAAACCTTGTATAAATTAATACAAAATCAAATGCACGTGCCTACATTTAGATTCATAAGACGTCGAAGATAATTTCTGGAATTTTTTGTTATTTTTATTTTTATTGGTACAGGCATAATAACAATTAACTGACGGTTGTTACGTATTATAAAAAGATTTACATTCTAGATTTGGCAAGTCAATTAATCTAAAAAAAATATGCACAACATTAAAAAGTACTAAAAATAGATTTAACAAAAAAGAACAAACAAGATGAGATTAATACTTGAATCTTAACTAAAAATAAACACATGCATGCAGTTATACAAGACTTATAAGGTTAAGACTAAGTTCTTAAACTGTTGAAAATTTTGATGGAATAGGTCAAAATCGGAGCCAAGATAGTGATATGCATGACACATTCTATAGTGGATTATTCTGAGAGACATTATTATTTGCTGATGGTATGCTAAAGAGTCGTGGGTTACGTGCGGAGCGACTATTCACTTTAAACTTAAGGCAGTTCAGAAGATCTTCACCAAAAAAGCCATTGACAATTTTATGCAAAAGTAACAGACCACTAACTTGTCTTCTGTGTTGTAAAGATTTAATTGCGAATTTTTCCAATCTGTCTTCATAGGCGGGTAATGAACGTCTTAGGCCTAGTTTATTGCAAAGAAACCTCACAAAACGTTTCTGTACAGATTCAACCCGGTTAATGTGTACTAGATAAAAAGGAGACCATACGGGGGAACAATACTCCAGCACCGATCGCACAAGAGCACCGTAGAGTAATTTTAGTGACTCTATTCTTTTGAATGGTTTACAGACGCGAATTATAAAACCTAGGGCCCGGTTGGCTTTGTTAACTATATTGTCTATGTGGAGACGAAAGGAGAGTTCACTATCAAAAATGACCCCTAGGTCCTTTATTGACTTAACCTGATTTAAGAAAACACCATCTAAAATATAAGAATACTGAATGGCATTCTTATTCTTTGTGAAGGTTATAGTATAACACTTATTAACGTTAAGAGACATGATGTTTTCTTTACACCAGTCATTTACTAAATTTAGATCATATTGGAGTTTTGCACAGTCACCCTGCGAGGAAATTTCGGAGTAAAATTTTATGTCGTCGGCATATGCCACTGCTTCACAAGACAAGGACGATAGAAGGTCATTTATGAAGACTAAAAAAAAGATATTTCAGAAGTTGCTCAAAGCTCTTTTTGGACAGAAACCTTAAGCAACGATCAATAATCGATGGTTTTAATTTAATTAAATTTTAACATATGAAGTGTGCTGACTAAACCTCTTTATCACATCTTAATATTAAAGAATGTAGGCCCCTTACCTTTAGTTATAATTTATTTAATTCATAAAAGATCTTTTTTTTTATTATTGGTATCCGGTATCTTTACCAGTATAATATTTAACGGTTTCAAACAATCAAAATGTCTACGTAAATAGGCCGATAAAAACAAGTTTCAATTTAAAAGCTAGAAACCCAGTTAGTTTACTGCATACTTATAGAAAACGTATGGTAAGCACTGTAATTAGTGGCTCATTAAAAACAAGAACTAGTTTGAACACATATCCTAATCGTGGATGCGAAGAAAGCGCACGATAGAGCGGTCTTCGTCACAGCCCCATTGCGCGCGCTCGTGCGCGTGCGCCGGCGACCAGCGCGCACTATTATAATTACGATCAATTTCCACATTTGCTCACTCATTATTTTTTTGTCAAACTTTATTAGGAGTAAGCAAATAATACCCTGATTTGCCGTTTGAGCATTGAGCGCAATTCACAGGACCATTGAAACAATTAAGCTACCGTGCTGTTTGTTACTCAAATAGATTCACTTAAACAAGCGAAGCGGTTTATTTTAAATATATTGGCCAATGATTATTTACATATAATTTACGCAAATTTTTTTGCGAACAAATTACAATTTGAAAAAAGACAGTGTTGAAAAAATTCCACGAGCGGGATTCGAACCCGCACCTCATGACCAGTGGTCGGAGTAGGTATATTGATTTTAGATACTTGCGTCATGATATCATAACATGGACATGCATTTCTTCCGGAATGTACCGGAGTTTCCAAAAATTTGGTAAATAGAGTAATAAAATAAAAAACCATATGTAAGCAAACAAAATTGTTTATTGTTAATACAAATAATCATTATTACAGTTTTATTAAAAATAATTATTTTTAATCCTCATCGGTTACAAGTTCTACATTTTGATTTTCTGTCTCTATACAATTAAAATAAATAACTATAATTTTTTCAATATTTTCTAATTTTAAGCTATTTCTTTTAACATCTAAGATCCATTTGTAAGTGGAAAATGATCGTTCAACATCTGTAGATGTCAATGGAGCGAATTTGAAATAAAGTTTCTGATTATTTGCTACGCTTTTTTCAATACTCTCGCTGTATTCTCTAATTGTATCTAAATCTGGATTTCGTTCCATAACTGATTCTATTTTATTTTTTATATTCTCATTATTGCACTCGTTAAGCGTAGCCCTTACTTGATCAAATACTAAAAGTGAATCAGCTAGAGATAAATTTTGTTTTTGTAACTCTTTTAGGGCTAGTAGTATAATAGAGTAATTTTCTTCAATATATTTTAAATCATTTTCTAAATTTTGTTTTTCCAAAATGTTTTTTGCGTTTCGTATGGCTATAGCATCAGAACTGCTCAAGCAGGATAAAACTTCTTTTATTTTATCTAAATGTTGAGCGTAGTAAGATGCTGCCTGTAACCAAGTACCCCATCTGGTAATGACTGGTTGCGGAGGCAACGGTAAGTCAGGATATTTTTCTTTTAAAATGTTTACCCTACTAGGAGCCTTTAAAAATACTTTTTTAACATTTGATATAAGAATATCAACATCGTTGTATTCTGACCTTATCTGCTCACTTACACGATGAAGAGCGTGCGCCAAACATGTCACATGCTTCATTTCAGGTAAGTAATGTTTTAAATTTCGCCCTGCAGATAGCATGTACGCTACACTGTCAGTGCAAAGCATTAAAATATTGTCAACTTTCGCTTCAAAAGTGTTTTGCCATAAATTTTCTAGACATTGCAGTACAAATTGTGTTATTGTTTGTCCATTTACTGCTGTTAGCATTTTACAAGCAATCAAATAAGGCCGGCCTGCACTATTACTAGGATGCAATGGTTTTATTAGGAAATTGACTATGTATCGACCAAAAATGTCTGTTGTCTCATCCAGCGATATCCATAGTTTCTCATTTTTATTAGTTTCATAAATCGAATTGATTTTATTCCTATAAAACTTCTCCAAATAAACTTTTCGTAACTGTGATTCGTCAACCACTTTACGATTGGTACAAACGCAACAACAAGTACTGCACATATATTTCTGAAAAAACTCTTTGAACGCTGGATTTTTCATTTGCGACCAAGGAATATTGCATAGAATCAGGAACTTAATGAGGTCGAAGTAAAATTCCTCTTGCGGTCTCTTAAATTTTCCTTGATGTACAGCGCCTTCAATGTGTTTGGTAATGTTGCCTCTATTCACAGCTTTCAAATGACTTTCACACTTTGTACAGTATATAGTGCCACTAGCGTTATCGTAAAGTAGCTCAGGATAGTGCAATAACCACTTTTGCACTGTTTCAGCCTTGACCTTTGCCATATTTATTTATATCTCACCTAAAACAATGATTTAAATTTACAATATATACATACACAACTGTAAAGTCGATAATGAAATTCTGTTTCATATAAAGTGTTTTTTTTAACTGAAGCGGTGATAGCCCTGCGGTGTGCGTACCGGACTCTCATGCGCTGTGATGATTGCTATAAAGTGATTTTTTTAACTGTTTCCAAGTTCTAAAACCTTCTTAAATAGTGAAAATAATTAAAACTTACCCGTACAAAAACAACTTCAAATGGGCCCAATCCAAGAGTAATAAATCGATGTCCGTAGTTATAAGCCAAATTCGTCGTTTTAAGTAGATTTCAGAAGACAGTAAACAAGCCAGGGTCAAGTCAAGATATTCACAACACATAAAATAAGCGCACTCCACGAACCGAAATAAGTGAGTGAGCCACTTGGTCTGGATGTCGGTGCGAGCGCATTGTTTTCGAACAAACAGTCAATGAGTCATCCTGGATACTTGATTCTAATTGGTCAGATGCGTTGAGCATAGAGATAAGAGGACAAAAGACCCTGTTTGCCGGATGTCGTGTGTTGAAATGAATATTATTATTATATCATTTTATACATGCTTAGGCTTTTACTCCAACACTTTTACTACAACAAGGTTTTTACACACCAGTCATTTTTTACTATTAAATTCTGGTCATCTACGCCACTAGCAGCATAGCGTTGAGAGTATTGATACATTTTTAACTAGTTTCATGTAATAATTTCGATGTTTCGGTATTTTTATCATAATAATCCGGAAACTCGGAGGAGTATCCATATTAACATATACGTTTGATGTCAGTGACCTTAATTCAATATACCTACTCCGACCACTGCTCATGACATGCCGGGTGCACTATCAACTATGCTATCGTGGCTCAGTCCAACTCGCTGAAATTAATCAACACCATCTACTCTTACTCTGTAAGCCAAGGAGCCCTATTGAGTAATGGGGTGCGGGTTCGAATCCCGCTCGTGGAATTTTTTCAACACTGTCTTTTTTCAAATTATATTGACCAAGCCAATATGATTGACTGTAGTATTTTTCACTACCACTACTTTGTGATTTTATTAATTTAACACATGTAAAACAACTTTTACGGATCTACTCTACGTTTATTTTACACATTGATTTATATTTTTATCCTGACTTTGCAAGTCACTGGGAGACTCCCTATGACCGCGGATACTGTAAAGTGTCCGAAACGTCAGGATAAAATAATATAAATCAATGTGTAAAATAAACGCAAATAGATCCGTAAACGATGTTGTATTTAAATGTGCAGTGTTCGCGTAAACTTTCTAAAACAATTCATGTATTTTTATGACATTTAATTAGCGCTCGAGACTACACCTTTAGAGACGCATTTGGAGAACGAAGACCGAGAGAGTTTCATTAGTGTGTGAGCGAGAAAACATTTATTATACACCCTAGATATTAATGAATATACATATGTATATGTTATGGACCAAGTAATAAATTGGGACATTTTTCAAAATGCCCGGGCAATATGAATAATGACAAGCTACTTAGGGCGAAGTAAATAATTACCTATAATTTGAATTTCCTTAGTTATCACATAGCTTAGACATTATGAATATTGCCATGTGGTTTTCGGGCAATCTGATAATACCCCGTGTATTTTACATTGCACGGGTGCGGGGAGGAGAACAGGGGTTCTATACTGTTTTACACACAATTCATTAGCCGATTTTCATTTCACAAGCAACATTTTGTCAACATAAACATTCAAATAGCAAGCTGTTTTTTTATAAATCATCATTTTATTTTATTTAAAAGGATAAACTGATGTGTCAACATTTTTCAGAAAACAAAAGGTACGACAAACAAATAATTAATTTGACCAAAATAGAACATATGTATATATTTTTTAAACAATACAATAATAATCTTCAAGTTTGTTTCTGATGCTTCGCCGGCTGCTGCCGCGGCACGCTCGCTTCGCTCGCTCGGCTCGCGCTTTGTTTTGGTCACTACTGTCGAACTTTCGAATGATAACCAGAACAAAGTGGTAAAGTCCAGTTAATTAAGTTTTTATTATCATAAGTCAGCAGAGTACCTATGAAAGGAATAATTTTATTCGTTTTTAAATATTGATTCTACGTTTGAAATACTAAACAGTAATAAAACCTGGTTTTAATTACTCTGCCCCATAGGTGATTAACATTATAAATAATACCCGGGCGATTTGATTATTTCAATAGTTGTAATCACACTGCATTTTTATATTGGGCATTTTTCAAACTACGCGGGCATTTTTTATAATGCCCTATTAATCACTTGGTGCATAACATATATATATATGTATGTATGTATGAAGAATTAATTAAATAAGCAATGTCTCTTTATATCCCGTCATAGGGATTAGTTAAACTTCGCTCAAAACTAAATAATTGTTAATGCAACCGAGGGCCATCCTTGAAAGTCAAGGCGACTTTAATGTTAGCGGTCACAAACCGAACGCGCCAGCCGCCGAGCTACCGCGCAACTGCAAGTCAACACGAAGAAACCACCGCAAATAAGCAAAAAAACAATACACGCATATCATACACAGAACAATAACCCCATGATATTTCCAGGGAAAATCGAGATATCAACAAAAAACCCATTGTGAACTCTTTAAACTTTCTTTAATTTCTTACAAATGTGCCGGTTTCCATTTCTAAATAACTGTTGGAACGTTACGCGTAGATAAATGGTAATAGCACGCCGATCGTTAGCAGACTTTCGCGGCGTCATTCAGGGTGCCTCAATCGTTAGAGGATCTCTTTTTATATCTCTTTGGTGATCATCGATACGCCGTAGCTTCAGCCTCAATGTAACGCAGGTAGGTAAAGTGTGAAAACAAAACCACTCGGCGGCATCACGCAATCGTGTCCCCGTTCCCTTTATAGATCAAAATTCAAAATTCAAAATCGTTTATTCAGTTTAAGCTACAAATAGCTCTTATGAACGTCGTTATGCCATCGGTTCGTAAGTCTACTCTGGGCGGTAGACCTTGTACTGAGAAGAACCGGCAAGAAACTCAGCAAGTGTCGAGCTCTTTTCTCCCTTACAGCGTCAAAAATATTGGAAAATGCCCTATCATAAAAGGACACTTTCCATCACAAACAAACACACAAAAAAAGGACAATCACAACACCCAAAAATACAACAAAATAAAAAAAAATCTAAGTTGCAAAAATTACATCATTACCAATTTCAATTTTCACAATGTCATACAGTACTAATAGAAGTCAAAAATTATCTAAGAAAAACAAAGTTAAAGTATACGAGTATAATAATAATAAAAATAAGATAAGTAAGCAAGAGCAGACCTGCCTCCACAGGAGGCACCCGTTCACGAGTATGACATATGAATCGCCGATGGGTTCGGATCGGATCGTTTTGACCGCATCGTGAGAGTGGGGAGAAGCGCCCAGGTACATGTCTGTACCTGGTAAATAGCGCGTGTGAACCGGGTCCTCTTCATACCCTTCTTCGTAGGTAGACGGTGACTTGGGCCTACGCGTGTATGCATTATGCATGTTTAGTTGTATCATGTGAATATCATCAACAGAAGGGACGGCTAGCATTTAAATGAATCATTAAGCTTTGAGGCTTTAGTTTAAGGGAAGTTTTGCAGGATTTGGGACGACTGAGAAGAAATGTTCCCATACCTTACCAAGTTAAGAACTCCGCTTGGGATAGCCATCGCGTGAGTGAGGAAGAGGAAAAGTGCCCAAGGGCGCTCCTACTTGTATATGTAACCTCACAAAGCGCCTGTGAAACTGAAAACCGGCTTTGTATTCTTCGCTGACTCGGTGCCTTCATCCTATTCTTATTTTTTATTTATTTTTATTTATTTAAACTTTTGCAACACAACTATTACATGGCGGACTTAATGCCTGAGGCATTCTCTACCAGTCAACCATAGGGTGGTGCCCATATCTTATGTGCATACTGTGTCAGGTGTAAGTATATGTTGCATTGAAATCACGTAGGGATGTTTCTAGGGTAATGAGGTTGGTTAGGTTAATCAATGCTGTATTACGATATATAATAAGTTTTCAAAATCATTTGTATAAATAGCGCACTCGGCGCAGATACTTTTATATTTTTTACCGATTTCAAAAAAGGTGGTTCTCTATTCGTCGTATATACTTTTTTTTAAGCTTTAAGATGGTGTAGGTTGTAGCTATCGTTATAGTTATCTAAATATATAAGCATAGTACGTACGTAACCATCGCAATGCGTCTATCGACACGAGGTATAGAAACAACATTTTTAGACAACTATTTATTTATTCATGCTATTATTGTTTAAATCTTAAATACCATTTATAATGTGGTATTAAGTCTTTTAAAAGATTTTACAATATCCTTTAACATTGCATATACAAATCTCTTGAGATGAAATTACAACCAATTCCGGATTTACATTTTTTTACAATAGCAAGCAATCAAGTAGTCAATCTCAAGCAGATACAACTAAACGATTGAGAGATGCAGTACCTACAAGTGTGAGGAATGTGTCTCCGTATCTGTGGTTGGTAGAAGATGTGATAGTGTCAGTGTTTCTTCATTTTTCATATTTATCTTTCTCTATTCTATCCTTGCTTTTCGCCTTTACATGACTATATTTATACTTATTTATACTGCTATATTTTGCTTCATGACTACTGATATAGCTACTAGTACAAGAGTCATACATGTCATCTTCTTGTTTAATATACATTTCATCACTACATTTTGCTTCGTGACTACTGATATAGCTACTAGTATAAGAGTCATACATGTCATCTTCTTGTTTAATACACATTTCATCACTATATTTCCTTGTGGTTTTTGAACTATGGGCATATTCATCAGACTTATGTTTTGTCTTGTCCCTTTTGCCACTTCTTTCTTCTGTGACGATTCTACTATATGCTTTATGCTTGTAATTTTTAAAATGTATATCAGTCTCATTGTCTGTATCCGAGTAACCTTCAAAATGCTTTTCTTGTTTCACATTACAATAGCCCTCATCAATATCGTGCTGCCTTGGTTTCCTTTTAGTTTCATAGTCTCTTTCGGATGTTTTTTCTGTACCACGTTTTCTTCGTCTTTTGTTATTCTCCTCATATTCTTCTTTATAAAACTGATCTGAATAAATTTTGGAATATTTTTGACTTTGGGAATATTTTTCAGATCTTTCACCTTGTTTCACATATCTGTCAGTTTTACCAGAATGACGGGAGTGCCCATAGGATCGACCGTCTCGTCGAGACTTGTGTTTCAATTTGTCCTGTTTACAATAATGATCTCTACTCTTTTCTACGCTGGCGGTTGCATGTTGATCATTGTTAGTTTGCTTTATGTGTAGTTTATGTTGTGTATCCTGCTGTTGTCCAGCTTGCCCTTCCTTAACATCAGAATACACTGCCATCTGTAAATTAAAATAATAATACTAAACAACTTGTCATAATACTTTGATTTTAATTTATTATTTAATTCACTGATTTTACAGAAATAGTGAGTAACAATTTTGTACAATAAATACTATTTACGCTATTGTTATTTATTTATTTATTTATTTTATTTTAGGAAGACTAACAGCTATTATATATAAATAAACATTTAAGTAGCTACGGAAAGCCATTAATAGGTCCTCACAAATAAAAACAATATAAATTAATATTAATTAAGTGATACACAAACAAAATACACATAAGGCTACTTAAATATAAACATGCTTACAAAATTACGCAAAAATAAGATCCAATATAATACGAGTTAAAAATAACTTAATGTAATAAATACTACTGATCAAAGAACATTCGACTTAGACGGCGCCCAATCGACGCCTCGGTAGTGTTGAACAGGTCAATGTCAAGCTGCTTCGATAGAGTGTTATAAGAGTTACAGCGCGCCATAGGTAAGAGTTTTGCCTAAAGTTCGATGAGGCGGGGGGGAGATATATAAGGGGGTTGAACCTAAGGGGCTTCGCTGGAGCTCTGAGGGCGATTTTGGACACAAGCTCGGGACAGTCAATAAAATGTTAGCGTTCATAATAATTTTACTATATTTTAATTTATATTGCACTTAGATAGGTTGAGGTCCAGCTGGTTTTCAGAACAGTAAATATCCAGTCTAAATAGGTGCTAGTATTTTTATGTCATCCGCAAAACACAATAACTGCGATGACCTAAAACCGCGTTCAATGTCGTTAACAAAAACCGCAAACAGAAGGGGCCCCAACAGTGATCCCTGAGGCACACCGCTCGGGACTGTCAACCATCCAGAGATATAATTTTTGACCACTACTGCCTACAAGTGATTACGAATGTAAGAAGACAGCCACCTAAGCACATGACCACGGACGCCAATCCCCTCCAGCTTATGTAAAAGTAAATCGTGCTGAATTCGGTCGAATGCCTTACTATAATCCGTGTACACATCGACCTGACTCCCACTATCCATAGAATTAGTAAACGAATCATTTAGTAGTATAAGATTGGATACAACGGAGCGACCCCTCAAGAACCCGTGCTGAGAGACTAAATGACTGCTGCAAGGCCGCATAAAGCTGCCAGCAAACAATCTTTTCGAGGACCTTTGAAATTATACAGAGCTTCGATATCGTCCGGTAATTAATAACGTTTGCCCTGGAGCCTTTTTTGTGTACCGGAGTTATGTAGGCACGCTTCCAAACACAAGGGACAGTGCCCTCTGACAGAGACCTGGCAAACAGAATGGAAATGGGAATAGCGATATTGCGCAGTTAATGAGGAGCCAGCTGATTTTAAGGGATCTAACTTTAGTAGGAGTTGGGTTACATCCTCAACACAAACTGTAACGGTCGAAATGTCTGAAGTAACTGAAGGCGATGAAGAACCACGGTGAGAATCAATACGCGAAGTTAGAGCACTCAGGAAGTTGGAATTAAAATAGCTCGCAAAGGTAGACAAAATTTATCAACGTACTGCATTCTGCTGGGTATAACATTACTATTAGACTTAGACTTAATAAATGACCAGAAACCTTGGGATTGTCCCTTAGAGATTTTTCAACAGATTTAATATAATTTGTATAGCAAATCCTTTCTAAAGTTTTGATACGGTCTCGCAACAATCTAAAAGACATCTCATCTGAACGATTACCATAAATTTTAAATTTCCTTAAATATTTATACCCTTCTTTGATAGTCTTCTTTAGCACAGGCGAATACCATTTAGGAAAATGGTCATTAGTTACGGTTTTGGAGGGAATGTGTTTGTCTCTCAGCAATGAAAAGAAACTATAAAAGCGCTCCACCACCTCCTCCAAAGTTCCCGACGTGAGCTCTGATTGCCAGTCGACCCCTGATATCTCTAAATTAATCGCTTCGTAGATTTCCCTACTGAAAAGACACCTCACGCGTGGGCTACTGTCCAAGGGAACAACATCGTCAAACTGAAGGTCGATAGACAAGGCACCGTGATACAGATCGATGGGTACAAGCGGATTGCTACTACAATCGGTGACCTGGACAGTGTCATTTGATAGAATGAGATCAAGAGTCCTACCATAGGCATTTTTCACCCCATTAAATTGTCTTAAACCAAGGGTGTTCAACTCATCCACAAGGTTTTCATTCACAGAGCCAATGCAAAATGGATCCAGAGAAAGGTCGCCATTACAACCGGGAATCCAAGTGATGCCTCCCAAATTAAAATCACCTGCTATAATGTAATTATCACTCGGGTGTTGCATAACAACATCCCTCAATCTTGCTAGATAATTAGATAACAGTTGAGAAAAGTTCTATGTATAATATTAAAATATATATATAATATTGATTTGATACAAATTTTTAATTGCACAATATAAATCTTATATGGTTCTTTTTCTACAGATTTTTCATAAAGTCATAAAAACCAGTTATGTATACCCATTTAAAAGTTAACTCTTTAACACTTGTGACTCTTTTCTAATGCCAAAAGTTACAAATGGTAAAATGTGTTGACACTTCAAATACTTTTAACTGAAAACTGAATGACTGCATGCACAGTTATCAGTGCTAGAAGCTGTACATGCCTGAGCTTTAATAACATCCCGCAGTACGTCTGAGTAGCCGCGCTTCCCGGCGGCGGCGACGCGATACTTGGTGCAGCGGCGCTTCATGTCCCGAAGTTCGGCTAGAATTTCCAGACGGGACTTCTGCTTCACATTTTTATGCTCCTCTCCTTTATTGCTGTAATATAACCATTTGTTAAATGAATTCTCGAGCTCTGAGATATTGTGTAAATATAAGATTCATCATCATCATCAGCTCATTTTTATGTCCGCACTGCTGGGTCACGAGCCTTCCCTATGGATGGATAGGGAGAACGGACCCTAGATCACTATGCAGGCCCAGTGTGGATTGGTGGTTGTTAACGACTGCTAATGCAGCCGGGACCAACGGCTTTACGTGCCTTCCGAAGCACGGCGGAGCTCGAGATGATAAATATTTGGTCACCCATCCGATGACGGACTTTTGCGAAAGTTGTTTAACCTTAATGCTCGCAGACTGGGCGCGTTAACCGCTGCTCCATCGTGCTCCTCAAGATCATCCAATATATGATATGCTGTTGTTATAAAAGAGAGTTCTGATTGACACTTATATCATCAATATGTTAAAAATTACCTTAATAAAGTCAAATCAGTAAGGTCGTGACAAGAGGGTGCAGCATTGACAACGGCGTCGTGAATGACTCGTCTCTCATCAGCAGTGTAGGTGGCTTGAAGGCGCTCCAAAGTAAAAGGCTGTATGCTTTCACATCCTGAACCTTGCATTGAAGAAATCATTTATATTACTGGTATGTCATTATTAAAACTCAGACTCTGGCTACTGGTAAATTCAATGTAACAAACGAGAATGCTTTACAGTTGGGGCGCAGACTGACTGCAGGTAGAAACAGGTAGCTAAAGATTGGTATCTTGTTTGAAACAGTAAGTTTAAGTTTATCAAAATATATAAAAAATCTTAAAATTAATTATTGAATGATTTAAATCCAATCCAATAGCACAAGCCATAGTATATAAAGGATAGGATGAAGGACAGTTTCACAAGATGTAAACTGGATAAAGAGGATGATGAAGTATGATCGCAAATTCACGTTTTCTTTTTTGTAATTTACCTTTTTTAAATGCTGGATCATCCTTGGCAGCCTTGTTGATTATAAGTTTTATATCATTTTTGCCTGAAAACAATAGCATGTTTGGTAAAGTCAACGAAACTTTTTTTTAAACAAAGTTAGCAATACTATAGAAAAACAAAACAAAATATTACTTAATTTGATTAGAGTCTCAGTATTGGGGTCTATCGGATCAGGTAACAATATATCTTCCTTTGAATACCCATTGCTCCATAAAAGGCACTTTTTTTCATGAGCATCTCTACAATCAATAGGAATTCTGTGGTTTGTATTATATTTACAATCCACCATAGAAGGTCTCTGTAAAAAATATAATGTCAATATAATAAATACAGTGGACGTGTATAGGCTGATGATGACGATGATGATGATGATGATGATATATAAATGTAGACATTGTTTATTTCTACTTTCTACCCACTGACCTGAAAGAAAAATATTATGTGTATGTTCATGATAATTAAAAAAATCTAAATAATAGTATCAGGAATAAAAATTATAGACAATTTATTAAGTATTGTTGATGTGGATTTCAAATCTTTATCATTTAACCAGCGAACTAATATTAATTTTATAAAAACAACCTGTAACATATAACTTTTGTCCCACTGTAACTGCTGCAGAATTATTGTCACTTCAGTATCAACTTTACCAATAAAAGATTGTAAGTCAAATACTTCTTTTTCCCTGGAACTCATATTAAAACATGTAGAAAAGATACAAGGTAAAAATTAAATTAATTATTTAATTCATTACTGTTTTGCTATTTTGTTCGCAATTCCATTCTAGGGATGACGATCTGAGATCGATTAATCGAATAATCGATTTGCGGGCTAATAAATCGATCTTTAAATCGATCGAATCGATATGTAGTACTGAATTGTTTCATTGAATCGATACTTAACCCTTGAAAATCGACATTAGATTTTTTCTATTTTCGTAAAAATCAAAAAAATATTTACAATTAGTTGAATGTACCCGTAATATTACGGTGTTGCCGGTTAAACGGTTAATTACTCAAAAACTCACGAGAAGGCTGTGTGCTTAGTTTCCTTCAAAGTTACGTTTGTAATCTTTGAGTTTGACTTTTTATATTTGTTTGTTGATTGATATTGCGTCATTCATTTGTTTATGTATGCCTTGATAGGCTGACTGTCGTATATACATACTGTGATTAGCGAAATAAATACTTATTTTTATGTAGGTAGTGTTTGTTACGGAATAATAAGTAATTGAGGGTAAGTAAAGCGCTTCTTATTTTTTACTTTGATGCTATTATTTTGAGTTTATTCTGTTAGTTGCTATTGTTAAATCTAACCATGTATGTAAGCCATTTTAATTTACATACGAATAATCACTAATGAGCATTGAAATAACTATGTGGAATTCTTTATTGATAAAGTATTCATATTTTACTATTACTTTATGGCCATTCATTTACCTCAAATTGTTTATTTTGTTTACATATAAAACAGTAAAACTCTCTTTTTTTTTTAAATCAACTGCCGATTTTACTCCAATATTATTTTAATCAAGTAATATAGTAATAAAGTTTTTGTCGCTTAATCGGCGTAAGAGTGCCGTAAGAGCGCCGGGCTAGGGATGGCGATTCTTTCCGGAAAATATCTATTTTTAAATTGATTCTATTCGTAACTTAATGAATAGATTCAAAGCGATCGAAAGCGATCAAGTTAGGCGGTCAGCCCCCTGATCTGATACTTTGATATGGTAATAGAAATAATTGTTATTATCGAATTCCCTGAACTAAAAGTATCCCTGATTTTACTAATAAGAGATCCCAGATATCGTTTATTATAGTATATTTCTTGTTTTTCATAAATGGATTTATATTTACATTGTAAATACAAAACTTGAAAAAAAAATGGATTTTTTAGAAATCTATCTTTTAGACCTCGATTTTTGTGAATCGATTAATCGTAACCTGATTTTGAATCGATTAAAAAATCGATATATTTCGGAAAGAATCGCCATCCCTATTCCAATCCAAAACCTCTAGTTTTTTTTTCTTGTTAGAGAAGGCATAATGATCAAGTCTATACGGGCAGACTTTAAGTTGATTTTTCACATTTTCTTATCATTAACCATTTTCCTCTTTGCATTAACCACTGCGCCATCGACCTCCTCTAATAAATCTATTGCTTATTTAATTATAATTAGATGGCGCTTGCTTTAGGGTAAAAATTTACTCTTTTTTATTTTTCTCTTTATTTCATCTTTACTTCACTTCAACGTCCTGATTTTTATGAATTAGTTAGAGAAAACTACATTTTTTTAAAATAAACAAGGTTTTTGGAGTTTTGGGAGTGACAGAAAATACTGTTCCCTTTCATTTATGATTTTTTTTTTTTTTTTAATAGTTTGTTCTCTGAGGAACCGGCTAAGGTCATAGACCATGCTGCCATGTCATTAGTTTCTTAATTTCATTAGTATTATAATCCTAAAGATGATGATGAATGATAATGGAAATGATGATGATGAATGATAATGGAAATGAGAAGTGAGAAATGATATACCCCCAACCCCTCGAGTATCTCAGTAAAGATGTGGGGCTTTACTAAGTCCTCAAGCGGACTTCTTGAGAGAATTTGATTAGTGACGTTGCACTGTTTTGTTTCATTTGCCAACACTCATGCACACTCACGAACACTTAACGGTTAATAATCCACCATTATTTCACATTAATATTCGACTTAACACAAATTTTAGAAAATAAAACAAAACCGCAGACATGACTCTTCACTTTCCCGCCAAGAAGTCCCTTTCATTTATGATATAAAAAGACCAAAGGGATCTTGTTTATACAGGCAAATCTTTGGTTTTTTTGGTACATGGTAATTTATGAATGGTAATTAATTAATTGCATGAAAAATGATGAACAACTAATGAAAAATGGACACTCTCCCCTTAATCCATAAGTAACAGTAGAAATTTGATTTTTTTAAACACAAAAATAAAAATAAATTTAAAGTCCTAGCTCTTAACAATATCTGTCGAGTAAATTCATAGTTTCTACTTGTAATTTTGCTCATGGCCATCATTTTGCGTGTTAAAACAATGTGGCGGTGTTTTCAACATTCATAATTGAGATCGAGGTCGATTGAAAAAGTAACACCTAATATTTTTTAATACTCGTAGCAAGCACTAGCACTAAACGTTTTAACTTTGAGGAAAATTCAACAATGTCAACGCTACGTCTTAGATTGATCGTTGGGAAAGTTTAGCGCGTTACCATTTAAACCACCAGCTAAACCAAAACCGAACCAAAACTTTATCGTTATCGTTGGATCGTCTGAAACGTTAGCGAATAGCGCGATCGGGCCCTGCTTGCACAATGCACAACTACCCGTCTGTTTCTAGTAGGATTGCAACGATATATTGGGAAACCGATAATATCGACACCAAAATATCGATATTTGTATCGATAGTTGAAATAGTTAACTCGACAGTTTTCCTGGGTATTACCTTGGATCACAAATTACAATGGGGTCCTCATATTGCTGCCTTGGCAGGAAGACTTAGCTCGGCTGCCTATGCGGTTAGAAAAATAAGGTCACTTACTGATGTAGAAACGGCAAGATTAGTTTACTTTAGCTACTTTCACAGCGTCATGTCATATGGTCTTTTATTGTGGGGCTCAGCGGCTGACATTGAAACCATTTTTGTGTTACAGAAAAGAGCCTTAGACCCCGTGATACGCTGAGAGAGTTATTTAAGCAGATTAATATTTTAACTGTAGCTTCACAGTATATTTATGAAAATATCTTTTATGTTTATAAAAACTTAGATAAATTCGAAAAAAAAGTAATACCCATAATTCTATCACAAGAAATAAAAACAAACTTGCCGTTCCAAAACTTAGACTCGATAAGGTCGGTAATTCATTTGTTGGGAAATGTATAAAAATATACAATAAAGTGCCTGTCACTATAACGGAACTGCCGCTACACAAGTTTAAGACAGAAATAAAACAAGGGCTAATGAAAAAAGGTTACTATAAAATTAATGATTATCTTAATGATAAGAATGTGTGGTCATCTTAGTCTGCTCGCCTGCACATGTTATTTCACAATAATAAAATTTATTCATATAATTTTTATACTGATATATAGTCTTTATAAGCAGTGTCCTACAGATAACAAACGTTGACAATAAGCGTTGAGTTAAATATATCATTAAGTTTTTATTTAGAGTATCTTGAGTGTGTCATGCTCTCTTTATTATCTCTGCGGTGGTGGCGTGTGCGTCGGGTCGTTACGTTCCCTAAAATATGGTTGAGCGAAGCGATGGCTGATTCATATGTCATACTCGTGAACGGGTGCCGCCGGTGGAGGCTGGTCTGCTCTTGCATACTTATCTTATTTTTAGTAATATTCACTATAGTTTGACTTTGTTCTTCTAAATTAATTTTTGACTTTTACTAGAATGCTGTAGTGGTACTGTATGACATTGTGGAAATTGAAACTTTTGCCTGATGTAAAGTTAACCTAGAATTTTTTTTATTTTTTTCTTACATGTTGTGGTTGTCTTCTATAAGTATGTTTTGTGTTTATTTGTAATGGAAAGTGTCCTGCTATGATCGGGCATTTTCCAATATTTTTGACGCTGTAAGGGAGAAAAGATCTGGACACTTGCTGAGTTTCTTGCCGGTTCTTCTCAGTACAAGATCTCCCGCCCTGAGTAGACTTACGAACCGATGGCATAGTGACATTCATAAGAGCTACTTGTAGCCTAAACTGAATAAAATGATTTTGAATTTGAATTTGAATTGAATTTGATATGTTAAAATCATCAATATCGATAATATCGATATCGGAAAACCCAAAACATCGACATTTGGGTATAATAAAACCATTAAAAATTTTATTTAGGCATATTTTATTTCTAATTATTTTACCTGCTATTACTACCTAAAATTAGATGTAATCAATTATAAATAACTATTGCATCAAACTGCAAGAGCCCAGAGCCGCAAAAAGTTAAAAAAAAGTTTGTAAGCTTAAACCGTCACATGGCTGTATTGCTTTAGTACCTTTGTCTTTCTAATGGGATAAATTTAAAAAAAAGCAGGCGCTACTGTCACGCAAAAACAGGAATCGCCTACGGGAAAAGGCTGTTAAAGACTCAAAGTTACTATTCTTAGGTTCTGTTGACAAAACATGTTGGGAAATTTGAGTGTCACATTTTCTAACATGTTTTACTAACACATGAAGACATGACAAATACTTATGTGATTATCATCTCGGCTGTGTGCAAACTTTATTCATCTATCTTTTTAACAAAATAAATAACTTTGATTGTAAATTGCTTTTGATTTCCCTAATTTTAACAGAGCTATAAAAATAGTGAAAATATAGATAATATCGATAGTTATCACGTTGGCGCAGCCAATATATCGGATATCGATATTTACCAGCCTTCGATATGAACATCGATTATTTATATCGATATTACAAAAGACTTTGCATCCCTAGTTTCTAGCTGCGAGAATACCATGAAGCTGTATACTTAGGTTTTTTTAAACTGGTAAGGATATTCGACAATATATTTTGACAGTTCCATGCTAGTTCCTTTCCGTAGACAGAAAATTCATCCACTGTCTACGTTTTTATCTGTTTTTCTCTTTTGAAAAGACGTGTGCTTTTGGAAATAATATCCTGAATGACTGAAAAATGGCAGATTCAGAGGTTATTTTTGTAGCAATTTGAAACTAATACAATCGCCTTTATTTCATTGTTATAATAAGTTTACCTTTGGTTTTAGGTACTTAAGAAATTAAAGGATATACCATTCAAAATACAGACTGCCAGCATAAAAGAAAGACGAGCAGTAATTGAAGAAATTCAAGATGTTTTATTAACACCAGGTATGACAAAACACGCCCTTTTAAATTCGTGACCAAATTTTTCAAATAACCTAGAAGACATTATTATACTATATTCCTAGACAAGTGTGTAGTGCATCTAGCTTTATTGATCCATCCCAGAGCTGTTTTCCCAGGCGCACTAGATCTGCCTAACGATCGCCCGAAGTTAATTAATATGATGCAGTTGGTGCATGCTTGTTCATATTGTCTAAGTACTTTATATTGTTTTAAAAAGCTTCATAGTCGAAATTTATTTTTCCGTATAATTAAGTGCAACAGGTGCACTGTTAAATCATTTGAACTCTTTTTTGTGTTTGGGTATTGGTGGTCTTTTCATATGTTTCTTTTGTACTATAAAATTTTATTTACTTTAAGTAGTTGCAATTTAAGATCATCAGACTATAAAGGGCCCACTACTGAGCTCAAGCCATCTCTCATGAACAATAGAAAAAGAAGAGATTAGTCCATAACACACTGGTTTAATGTGGGTGGTGGATTTTAACAACTGCCATCTTACAACATGGTGGCGAACAGCTTAACGTGCCTGCTGAAGCATGATGGACCATGAGATACATTTTTAGTTTGTTTACCCATCTGGCAATATGTTAATTATTGCTTAACTATTCTGTGCTTGGAATACATATGGTGTGGGGTGAAGTGATGCTCATGTTCCACGGGCTGGAGCCAGCATTCGCTATTCTCTTCATCTTGACAGTGTGTAAAAACCAAAAGTTTTAATTGATTTAGTTCAAAATTTCTTCATTGCCAAACAGATGCTGATGCTTAATATGTAAAATGTTATACTATAATATAAACTACTCATGGTCACAAATAAAGTCAAAAGACTGAAATGTCAAAGGTGTGGATATATGATATGATCAAAGAAAGAAAGAAGAGATGTTAAGAGGCAGCGAGGAGATAGGTAATGCAATAAGAGGATGACCTGCCACTCGGATGGCAAAAAGTGCCAAAGATAGAGAGATTTGGAAGTCCATAGAGGAGGCCTATGTCCGTATGACAACCTGACTGTCAATGTCATAACTTTTTAAATATTTTTTAGTTATTTATGTTTTATGAAAAGTCAATGAATAAAGGTTATTTTTATTTATATTTATTTTTACTACTAAGATCATTAATAAAAAGGTGTTATCATTGATTTGCAGGCATCACAGAAGCGGCTGTGCGGTTTGTGTGCCGCGTGGTGGCGACGACGCTGCACCGCTACCGCGACTCGACGTCGCAGTCCTACGTGAAGGGGCTGCTGGCGCACCTCGTCGCCCACCACCGTGAGTGGACGCTCAGGAGCCTGCTGCCCGTGCTGTATGACATCTCCGAGCAGCTTAAAAACACAGCTACATCGTAAGTTCAAAATAATATTTTTTTCTAAATCTAACTATAATTGTCACAACACCAATTTAATGACATTGTATTTATATTATTAAGAGTATGTTCCGATATATACTGCGAGCACTGCCCAGTGCTCAAACTGGTGAGAAATTTGTTCCGTTATGGACTGACAGTATACTGCTGCAGTATCCTAGGGAAATATATGACGTCATAAATCGTCGCCATTTTTGTACGGTAAGTACTGGCATTTTCGAGGCAAGGTGCTCTCAGTGCTTTAATCACGTGATCAACACCGTCCAGAAATGATGACATGGATGACAGCCTAAGAGTATTTATGACAGCATGGATGACAGTATACTGGACTGCGATCCGTTTTAAACAGTAACCAGTATAGCTAACTATAAAGGAACGGCTTTGCAGTATACTAAATTGACGTCACATCTTAGTATACC